>LOJH01007185.1:20536-31351 GCA_001685095.1 Ellobius talpinus
AAGGAAGGAAGGAAGGAAGGAAGGAAGGAAGGAAGGAAGGAAGAAAAAGAAACAAAGCAAAACCCAGACCCTCCTAAATAAAAGGGCAAGAGATTCTTTAGTGTGGTCCAATTTCAGATCATGTGAAGCAAAACCATGTACTAGGACAGTGAATTAAAGCAGCCACATAAAACCCAAACAGCAGCCAGAGATAACAGGAAGGATACATGGATTCTCATAAAATCAGCAGGTAGTGGAAGCAGGCGCCAAGAGGAGAAAGGCCAGCCTGGATCTTGTCACAGCCTAAGAAGCAGCTCTCTGGGTAGGCAGGCCGGACAGAGCTTGTCTTTCTGCTCCAAGCCTAGCACTGCGTGTATCATCTCAGGGCAGACAGATACCTGTCTTGTACCAGCTTGAGAAATATAATAGCAGGTTTCGCCCTGCGCCTGATCAGACAGGCTGCCCTGATGGAGCTGGACGCCAGCTCAAGGAGGAGGCAGGACACACAGTGGTACAGCTGCTAGGTGGACGAGAAACGTCAGTCTTGAAAGATTTTGCTCAGGGTTCTAATCAGAAAAATGGCAAACCTGGCCTTGAAATGGTTCCTTGGGCAGCAGGAAGGAAAGGGACCACGCTGAGTAGTTAGTGAGTGAGCCCCCTTGGGAACTGAGAGAAGATTCCTTCCCAACCCCCAACTCAACCGTAGTGTTCAACTTTACCCCAGGTTCATTGGTCACAAATTCCAGAATCGAGGTGGGTGTAAGTCACCCACAGGCCAGCCATGGCCCTCAAGGTCCAGGCTGATGGGAAAAAATCCACGGGCCTGGCCAGCACTTTGTGGCGCCGTGGGCAGGTGTGTTCCATTATGATGAGCAACTATGTAGTGAAGAAACGGAAAAGAAACAGGAGCGGAATGGTTCACGTGCTGCGGAAAGAGCAGAGCAGAAGAAATGAAGGCAGTGAGCAGCAGGCTGAAGTGGGAGACCTTCTTGCCACCTAGGGTCATGCTGATGTCCAGGCCCGGCTGCTGCCAAGGACCATCTCTGGGTCTGTGGCTCCACAGCAGCCAGGATCTGTGTTGGTGTCCATGGCTCATGATGCCATGAGAGCTGTGCAGATTCCCAGGATCTGAGCCGCCACCTGGGACTGTGTTGGTGTGCAGGGGTCATGCGTCCCTGGGGCCATGCCAGTCTGGGTGGCCTGGGCCGCCATCTGGGACCATAGTGACATCTAAGCCTGGGCTGTTGCTGAGGGCCATGTCCCGGGTCCCACCACAGCCGGGGTCTGTGCTGCCACCAAAGGTTACATGCAAGCCTGGGCTCAGGGCTGCAACTTGTGGCCTGCTAGTGTCTGGGGGCTATACCACTACCAGAGCCATCCTGATCTGAGTCACCTAGGATTCCACCCAGAGTCCAGGCCCAAGTTGCTACTGAGGGTCATGTCTGGGTCCGTAGTCTTGTGACATCTGGGGTTCGTGTTGATGTCTGTCACCTGTGTATCCTCGGGAGGTCAAGAGAGCCATGCATGATGTAATTAGAAGGCCAGGCGGAGCTGGTCACACCCTTTGCTGACATAGGATAACTGGCTCTGCCCCCTGCTGGATGCTGCAGCAAGAGAGGTGGTCCTGACCCTCAGGGGAGACTGGACCCCTGCACTCAGGAGGGAGGGCCTCACACCATGGGAAGGGCAAAGCTGACCATGATGCCATGGGCATAGGGAAACTGACTCTGCCCCTCACCTGAGGGGGGCGGCCCTCATTGCCTGGACTGATCAGCTCAACTACCACCCAGGCCCACAACGGGGTTGGCTCACCCTAACATCTACCCCATCTAGGACCTGCTGGAGCTCATGAAGGGACTGGTCCTGTGTAATGATAACCACGGGATCTCCATGGGATATCCGAGAGGAATTTCAGTGAGGTCCCAGTGATGATGGTGTCTCAGAAACCAGAGGCCTTGAACCAGATTCATTGCAACGAACATTTACAAGTAGAGCCGGTTGGATAAAGGATCTACTGTGTGACACACCGCAGCTCCCAGTGCCAACAGGTCAGAAGAAGAGATGCTGAAGAGATGGAGGAAATGAAGGAGCGAAGAGGGTTTTTTGCTTATTTGTTTGCTTTGCTTTTTCTTTTTGTGTGTTTGCTTGCTTTGCTTTTTAAATTTTTCTTTGGGGAGCACGGCAGGAGTGAGAGGAGGATAAGGAGGGACTCAGAGGTGAGTGGAATTGGGGTACATGATGTGTAATTCCCAAAGACTCAAAAGAACAAAATGTAACAAATTTCAGTGCTCCTAAGCTATCCTCAGCCAGCGATGTCCCAGACCAGCTAAGTCCGTGTCTGAACTTTGGTAAAAACAAGCCTATCAAGAGAGATCTGTACCAGCCAGGCTCCGCCCAGCCCACCAAAGGGAGAGACTTGGCCGGAGATAAGGCTTCCTAAGTTAGGAAACTCGACAGCAGAGCCTGGGCACGTGAACAGTGCGGCCCCCGAGCAAGGAAGAGTGAGGGGTTCCGGGACAGCTTTGGAGCGCTTCCTCCTCAGAGGCCCTAGAGCATAGAGAAGGGGTAGCCTCAGCTCTGGGTTAGCACATAAACAATCTGACTCCATCTCTACCCACATGAGCAGGACTGTTCCTTTTTCTACAATGTGGCTCTGAGGCCACTGAGGAAGGCAGATGTATAATACATCATGTGAGGGGGGTGCAGCCCTTTCCCCCAAAAATTGTCCAAGGAGATAGGCTCCAATTCCTTTTCCTTCCTTCCTCAGAAAGGAAGAGCCCTTGCAATAGCTGCGAGTCCTTCACGGTTCCCTCACCCACAAAGTTATGGCAGCAAACCAACCGCACAGACTATACTGAAGTAACTTCATTACAATGAAATGTTCACACACCAAAAGAACACGACTCGGAGCGGTTGTCCCTCTTCCCAGCAGTAATTCGTGGATTTTCACGTGTCCGTGACCCCTTGTATATTTTGTTTTGTGTCATCAGTGCCAACTTTCCCTAAATTCTAAATATAACTTTCTCAATGCCAATTATGTATTAGCTCCTACAATCTCATTTCTCGTCCTCAGTTCTGAGAAATACGTATTTTGCTATTTGCTTATTTTTGTGTTTTGAGACAGGATCTCGTTATATAGCCCGGTCTGTCCTCAAATTCATCCTCCTACTCAGCAGCCTCTTGAATGCACACACCGCCATACCCAGGCCTGCAGTATTTCAAGCACTCATGTAGTATTTACTAAACACGCAGCTCATTTTTAAGACCTTGGCAGATTTGTTTCTAAAGATACTGACTCCTTTCATAATCACCAAATGCTTCCAACAGTTTCTACATGCTGCTAATTTCACAAAGAAAAACATGCCTGCTAACCTTTATTTCTGCTTCTCAATACGTAGGTCGTATCTCAGGGTGGGGGGTAGTTCAATCGTACTCTGCAGGTCTCTGATGCAAATATATTATCTTCCTATAAGCAGCAGTCCTCAGCTCAGCTCCTCACCACATGCTCCAAGACTGAAGCAATGTTAAGGGTCAAAGCCAAATTGCTGTACTAGCAAATTATAAATGTGGACGCCCTTCTCTGAACTTTTCAGCTTAGACACTGACAATGACAAGTAAGTACCCCAGTCAGGCTGGTGGGGGCAGCCCAAGGAAGGGAGTCAGAATCAGCAGCTTCCAAAACCAAACATTTTAAGTCAAAATCTCCACAAGGGTCCCGGACCATTACAGCATAATGCAGTGTGATTATAGGACAATCTAAAAATCAATAATGAATGGGGAGCCAGTACAGCACCTATGAAAATAGCCAACCAATGGTCTTCTCCTTCAAGAATCTGGCAGCCGTAACCCTCTGCAGCACAGTAAGAGAGCTCTCGAAACCAAAACAATATCCAGGAGCTGAGAAGCAGTGAGAGACAAACCGGCAGAAACATGGGCGTCTCCCTCTACAAAGTCTTGAAGTGCCTCTGTAAGACACGTCCCCCCAAGGCCTGTCACTCAGCATCACCCTTGTCATGGCTCTATTAACTAATGATAGGGAGGAGGAACAGCTCTTATAAACCTACACACCATCCAATGACTGCCCACCAGATGCATCTGCTCAACCCCCAGCCCACAGTGTGGGAAGCAAAGCAGGAGGCTAGATGTGGGACCAACCTGGAAGCAGGGTAGGTGGAGAGAGAAGCAGAAGTGCTAATTTTGGGGGACTATTGCCAAGCGTTCGAGATGCCATTGAGTCCTTGGCCTTCTAAAGGAAAGAGCACGGTGGAGGGTGGCCCTATGGAGTTTCCTCACCAGCACCTCCTCCTGGAACCTTGGAGCTGGGTCCCATTTTCAAAGTCCCAAGAGACACCAACTTCCTCGAACTCTGCCTCACATTCCTCTTCCGTCTCCATTATGACGAGAGAACACTGGCTTGCATTTGCTTGGCAATAGTTTACAAACAATGTTCTTGCGGATCAGGCTGCTTCTGATCAGATAGCACAAGCAGCTGGTGGGTACCTAGCAACAGGAATTCCTGAAGGAGGAAACAAAGTCAAGCCACCCCCACAGAGGCTCAGGACGTGGAGACAGTGTGCCTTTAGCCTAAGACCAGCTCAGTAGGGGACCCCTTCGAGACAGGCAGGGGTTCCTGAACTGCTCTGCCAAGGGAGAGCCCTTGGCTCCTTTGATTCTTTCTCCTAGTGTTGTGGAATAATCTTTTTTGTACACTCTAGAGATGTGTCATCCTGACTGGTTTAATAAAAAGCTGAATGGCCAATAGCTCGTCAGAATTTTTAGGCACACAGGATGCTGGGAAGAAGGGAGAGTCACCAGCCAGATGGAGAGGAAGCAGGATGGAGTGTATAGAGTAAGGGTAACTGAGCCACATAAAAGAATGTAGATGAAAAGATATGGGTTAATTAAAGTTATAAGAACTACTTAGGAACAAGCCTAAGCTATATCGGCCTTAATTAATAAGATTCCATGTCATTATTGGGGAGCTGACAGTCCCCAGTACACATAAATATCTGTTTACATCAGAGTCTAGCATCTAAGACAAGTCCCAATGTCTAATAAATGATGCCACGCATGTGTGTCTGTTTTCCTCCTGGATCCTAGCTTCTGAGCAACTGGCTGCCAGAGGTGCTACTTAGTAAAGTACAAAGTCCCCACTGACGAATGAATCCCTGTTTTAAAACCCCGGGCGGTACCCACGGTGCCTACCAGCTTCCTCTGTCTCCTCCTCACAGAACGGGAAGATTTCTTTCCCACCCAGGCCACAGCTGATGCACTTTGAAGTGAAACCTGACATGAACTCCCCGGCTCATGTGTTCATATGTGCCTTGTGTGGTTGTCATGACCCCCTACAGAGCTGCACAATGTCCCTGCTCCCTAGGCAGACCCAGCCTGCAGCTCCTTAGGCAAAAAAAAAGGCAAAATGCTATTAAAACTTGAAGCAACAGATGAGAGACTCACACCTCAGCCAATGCATTGCCTATCACCTTTTGACAAGCATCCAATTTCTACATCCCGTTTTCCTTAGGGAGCAGAGGTTAAAACAAAACCTCCAAAGATCAGACCTGGTCAGTGGAGAATTACAGAGTCCTGCCAATCCACGAGGCAGAAAATGAGTTTCTTGTATAGCAGGCAGCGTGAAACGTCTTCTAAATAAAGAGATGAGAGCAGCCGAGATGCTGCTCAGGGCCCTTCGGGGGCACGATCTAGAACGCCGACGGGACTGCTCATTGGGCCCTGCGGGCACCTTCTGTCTTCCATTTGCTGTATCATTCTCTGTCTTCACAGGCCATCCACCGCGTGCAGAAGACGGCACTAGAGCTGCCTGAGAAATCATTTCTATTTTGTAGTTGACAAAATTAAAACAAAGCGAAGCGGCACAGGCATGTCACTCAGAGGGCAGATGGCAGTCACGAGGCGGGAACCCTGGCCCTAGCTGCTGGCTCCTGACCACTCTCTCCCTCTTCCTCTGGGGTCTCAGCAACCACTCCCTTTCCCCCTCTTCCCTGGGTGAAGTCATGGGACATCTGAGAGGAGACAGGATTCAGTGTGCACCCGAGTCCTGTCCCTGCCTTGGCTCAGCAAGGACTTGGGGGATGAAGTATTTATATGGAGGCAGACCTCGCATTTCAGATCAAATGTCTGCTCCTTCCCGAATTACCTCACAGTAAAACAGACTAATGTCGGTGTCCACTGCTTGCTCCCTAGTCGCCCCAAGTCACTGGAGGGTCACTCTAGCATGCATATGAGCTACCCCACCACTGAGTCAGAAAACAACTATTGGGGATGTATAGCCCCAAGAAGCTGGAGATGCAGCCCTTAGCCGCATAGCTCCGGTGCTCGTCCGAGGGCCCTGGCCTAGTTCTGTTTATGTTGCTGTGATAAAACCAAAAGCAACTTATAGAAGAAAGGGGTTTTATTTGTTTGGCTTTAGTTTACAGGTTACAGTCCATCATGAAGGAAGGCCAAGGCAGGAACCGTGGAGACACATCACTTACTTGCTTGTTCATGTGGGTTGCTCAGCCTGCTTCTTAGACAACCCGGGACCACCTGCCTGAGCTGGCACCTCACACCATGGGCTGGCCCTTCTCACATCAGCCATTCATCAAGAACATGCTCCGTAGGCCACTTTTCCCAGGTGACAAAACTAAGCAGCATAGTCCCATGGGACTCCTCATGAGGATCACTTCGTGGGCAGAAGCCAAGTTCCTGTGTACAAGATAGAAAATGCGAGACCAGGGAGTTCTCAGAGGGTGGGCGGAGGACAAGTGCTCACACGGCGGCCCCAAGCACTTCTGTTCTACTCTATTCAGAGACAGGGTTGGCCTTCTTCAGCTGCTGATGGCTTCTCCGCACGTCTCGTCTTTTTCAGCTCATTAGCTTGGTATGCATTGTGGAATATTTGTTTAACTCTGTAAAGGTGTGCGGCTGTTTTACCTTGCCTGTGTAAGGCACCTGATTGGTCTAATAAAAATCTCAATGGCCAATAGCAAGGGAGGAAATATAGACAGAACTTCCCGGTAGGGAGAGTAAGTAGGAGGAGGAATTTGGGCTCAGGGAAAGAAGAAAAGAGTCACCAGGGGCCAGCTAGCCAGACCCACAGGAAGCATGAAAGTAGGGCATACAGAATGAAAGGAAGGTTAAAAGCCCTGTGGTGAGACATAGATGAATAGAAACAGGTTAAATTAAGTTAAGAGACCTAGTGGGACAATTCTAAGCTAAAGTCGAGCATTCATAATTAATAAGTCTCCATGCCTTTATTTGGGAGCCCATGTCTTTGGGTTGGCAGCTCAAAGAAAATCCCAACTACAGACATGCTATCATATAAGTGCCCTCAGTTCACCAGTCTTTTGTATTCCAGGAGATCCTGGATCTGCTGCTTTACAGGATAATACTGAGGAGGGCTGTGATAAAATATAAAAAATATGTTTGCTGTTGGCACTGGGGCTTGAATTGTGGGCCTTATGAGCATTAGACAAGCACTTTGTTCCTGAGTTATATCATCCATCCCTTTAAAACCATTTTTTATTTTGAGACAAGGTTTCAATAAGTTAAGTAGGCTAGGCTTGAATTAGATTTGCAGCCTGGACTGGCCTGTAATTTGTAGTCTTCATATCTCAGCCTTTATCAGCAGGTCTGGCTTATGAAATGTTTGCTGTAATAATACATCATAATTATATAATTCATCAGTATATTGCTGATTAGACTTACTTGTGTGTGAGTTGTGTGTGAGTGTGTATGTGTATACGCACATATGTGTATATGCATGAGTGCATGCACTTGTGTTAAGTGTGAGTATGTTATGTGTGAGTGCGTATGCATGCGTGTGTGTGCATGCATGTGTATATGTGTGAGTGCATGCATGTGTGTGTTGTGTGTGAGTACGTGTTATGTGTGAGTGTGTGTGCATGCATGTGTGTGTTATGTGTGAGTGTGCGTGTATGCATGTGTGTGCGTGCGCGTGCACACGCGCACACAGATACTTGCAGAGCTCAGAAGAGGACATTGGTCCTCTCCAGTGCTAGAGTGACAGCTCATTGTGAGCCACGTGACACAGGTGCTGAGAATCCAGTTAGGGTCCTCTGGAAGAGCAGCAAGTGCTTGTCACCACTATGCCATTTCTGTAGCACCCAGTAGTGGCCATTCTTCATTCAACCCACGGCTATGCAGGTTCAGTTCCCACGAGGCTGACCTTTGAGAAATACACCACCCAGAGCTTCCTGCTAGCTGCCACTTGGTCAAGGGGAGGGGCCCAGCAGGGAAAGTGGGGGAGCACTTCTCCCAAGCCCCTCTCTGCTTTGGTGGCCTGTTCCTGACAGGAGTGCACAGCCACGTGTCCTGGAGTGACAACAGCCTCCACAGAGTCTCAGCATTCAATAGCTCCGGTTCAGGGTCTCTTTCCCTCTCTGTCCTTTCAACCTAGGAAGGTAATAACTTCCCATGGATGAGTCTCTGGGCACCTCAACATTCCTTATTTGTTCCTTTAACACTAACTGTCTACATACATTTACAACCATCCCTTTATTAACTTTCTAAGCATTGACATAAATTCTGGTTTCCTGTCTGGCCACCAACTGACAAGTCCACATGTCTCAGGACCTCCAGCTCCTGGTCATTCTGCTGACCTTTCCTTTCTTGGTAATGGAAATATGTTTATATCCAATTGGCTGAAAAGGTCAACCCCACCCTCAGTCATTACTCGGAGCTTAGACCAGTGTCTAATGCTTTCAAATTCCAGGCAAAAGGAGTTTGCCCTTCCTTTCCCCCACCCTCCTGGAGGCAGAAGCCTAGAACATTCTTATAAAGGAACTCAGCGTGGGCTGCCAGCAATCTGACATCAGGATGGAAGAGCACAGAGAAACCTCTGAGGCTCCACATTTTCTGGAATGTAACGATTCTGCTGATCCCCTGTATTTGGCAATAGCTATTCCAATTTCGAGGCACTTAAATCACTTCTTTGTTCTTTTGGCTGTGTAACTAGGGCACCATTGAGAGTCTGGGGGAGAGTTGCTTAGTGTGTGTGTGTGTGTGTGTGTGTGTGTGTGTGTGTGGTGTTTTGTCTTTGCCTTATTTTGGACAAGACAAACCCACTTACTTGAAAGAATGACAAGACTCTTTGGAATTTTCTCAGGCAATAGTCTCCAGCTGACTCTTCCTCAAAATGGTGCTGCTTCTGCCCTCAATTTTTGATGTTAAAGAAATGGCTCCTCTCACAACAGGAGAGGAGTCTTCTGTGGGAGCTTCAGGACCCTCATTTTCACCCTCCAACTTCCTGGTCACTGTAACCTTCTCTGCGACACCCCTCAGCACTGGCTTCCGTGACCTCATCCCATGTTTATTTATGAAGGCCTGGCATGGACCAGAGGAAACAGTAACCAAACCCTGTCTCAGCTCTTCGAGGCCTCAGGGCAAATAAATAGAGCTTTGGATTCAGATGCTCTGGGGAGTTGTGGAGGAGGGATGGGCAGGGTAGGGAGGTGGTTGCTGGTGCTGATCCCTGATGCTCCTGATGAAGAGCAGTCTAGGGCCAGGATCAGGTTCACCCCTAGTCTAGGGCAGGGACCAGGGTCACCCCTAGTCTAGGGCAGGGACCAGGGTCACACCTAGTCTAGGGCAGGGACCAGGGTCACACCTAGTCTAGGGCAAGGACCAGGGTCACACCTAGTCTAGGGCAGGGACCAGGGTCACACCTAGTCTAGGGCAGGGACCAGGTTCACACCTAGTCTAGGGCAGGGACCAGGTTCACACCTAGCCTAGGGCAGGGACCAGGTTCACACCTAGTCTAGGGCAGGGACCAGGGTCACCCCTAGTCTAGGGCAGGGACCAGGGTCACACCTAGTCTAGGGCAGGGACCAGGTTCACACCTAGTCTAGGGCAGGGACCAGGTTCACACCTCATCTAGGGCAGGGACCAGGTTCACACCTAGCCTAGGCCAGGGACCAGGTTCACACCTAGTCTACTTGCCACACCTCGGAGGAAACGTGCTTCCTAGAGGAGTATCCATGCCTGAGCAGCTACACAGACAAGCAGATCTCTGCTCTTGGATGCCCAAGTCTGCTTTCTCACCAGCCTTCTTTCTCCAGCTTCTTCCTCTGTGGTATATTTACTCTGTGACTCATTTATCATGGTCTGTCCTTACTGAATGAAACCAGCAGCACAGAACCAGACCTCCCTGAGCGTGAGCGTCTTTCAAGGGCAATGTGTGCTCAGTCTCATCCAGAAAGCAGGGGACAAGGGTGGGGGGAGGGAAGAGAACAGAAGTCTAAGGAAATAGCAGCATTCTAGATCAACAAGAGGAAAGAGCTGGGATGTCACTTTGTGGCAGAGCTCCTGTCTAGCATGCCCAAGGCCCTGGTTCTGTCCCCAGAACTGCAAAGGAAAAAGGACACCAAAGATGACAGAATGAAGCCAGCTGGACAGGAAGGCTCCCCCAAACATTTCCAAATCTGTGTGAGTCCAGTCCTCATGTGCTTCTGCTTAACCTCCCTGACAAGCCTTCAGTCTTTAGGCAAACTCAGGGTAGGTAAACAGAACTGCCTTCCAGTGCCCTAGAGACCCTAGCACCACCCAGTGCCTCAGATTATATCACAGCTAACTCCATATCGTGTATGTGGTGGGGAAAGGAGGTTCTCAAACACTGGGGTAGAAAGGGTGACAGAGATCTCTTGTTTAGCTGTTGACAGAGGTTTCTGTCCTGCCCGGTCCCACAGCCGTTCAGTCCCAAAGAATACACAAAGGTCTACATTAATTATAAACTGGTTGGCCTAGTAACTCAGGCTTCTTATTAACTGATATAGATATGAATAATTTGCATTGGTATGGATTTTAAGGTCAATTTTG
>LOJH01007186.1:1011-15599 GCA_001685095.1 Ellobius talpinus
TGTAGACTAGGCTGGCCTCAAACTCACAGAGATCCACCTGCCTCTGCCTCCCAATTCTGGGACTAAAGGTGTGAGTCATCATGCCCAGCTGTCTGGCTATTTTTAATTTAACTTAATTTTTGTAGTTTTTATTTGTGTGTTTTTGTGTCTGTGTGAGTGGATATCATGTGTATGTGGATGCCTGTGGAGGCCAGAAGAGGGTGTCAGAGAGTTACAGATGGTTATGAGCTGCTGATGTCAGGAGCTCTAGGGCCAGACTAAAGAGCAGCAAGCACTCTTCATACTGAGCCGTCTCTCCAGCCTCTTCAAGTCTAGTAGTCTGAAACTCTGTCCTCTTGTGTTTTTTCTAAAGTATCCCTCTGGGGCCTTTCTGTCTCTATCTGACTTTTCAGATTTCCTGATGTACTCATGTTAGGACCTGTCTTTAACATTTTCCTTGGAATTCCTCTGACTTCTTCCATTGTGAGCCCCTTGATTTCTAATCTCTTGCTGCTTGTCATTTGATTTGCTGCATTGTAAATTAGCTTCTTGGAAAGCTTATATATCAGGGGGAGTTTACAGGCACATTCTGAAAATGGCTTTTGGTTTTCACACCTTTTTGTAAGTCAGGGGCTATTCAGTTCAAGTGTTAGGCAAGTGTGACATCATCTGATTCTTGATCTTTTGTTTGTGGTCTGTGGTTTCCTCTGGAAACTCAGTGTCTGCATCTGAAATCAGAGATAAATGGTCTTTTGCTTTGTTTATAGAGACTCACTTTGTAATGCATGATGAAATAATAATATGGATGGCTTTTGTACTCTATGGACACCCCTCTCTTGATCCAGTGTTCAGAACTCTCAAGATGCCAGGCCTCTTGTGAGTTGTTTCAGCCTGGAACTTTGACCATGTGTATTTCAGGACTCTTGGACTGACTCTGATTTACATACCTTTTCTTTACTTTGCTCCATTTTCATTGTTTATTCTACTTTCTAAGAGATTTACATGCTATAAATGTAGCATCTAATTCTTCCATACACATTTAGTAGTGTTAGTTAATATACTTTGGAATATCTTTGGTTCAAAAGACAATATGCAAGTCTTCTTTGCATCGCGCCCTGAGAGGGGAAAATGTCAGAGTATGGACAAGTGTCATTGGAAACTTAGCCTCTTGCTCTTCCTTTAGCCCAAGTGCACTGCTGACTGCGCCACAGAGTCTCCCTGTGTCCCAGCTTCACACAGCAGAAGTGGGTCAACTGCAGCTACTAGGAAGCTCTCAGGCTAAAATTGTGATGCTAATTGAATTGATGTTATTCATATGCATGTGAATTTTTAAAGCACAATACTTATGAGCTGCCTTTTAGTGTATGTCCACATGAGAACATACACAGCTTCATGTGATATCGCTCATGGAATATCAGCACTTGGGAGGCTAAAGAGGAGTCTGGCAGAGTTTAAGCCAGAATAGTACATTTACAAAAAAGAGTTCCAGGCCAATGTGAGCTACATGATGAAACTCTTAGAAAACAAAACCAAACCAGTGTAAACACAGTTTAATGCCAGCCTGAATTACATTTAAATAATAACACACATTGTATTGTAAAGAAATTTATATATCCTTGTCAGAACACAGTCCAAGAATGGAGCCATGTGAAAATTCAGAATGTTTGTGAGAAAACTCAAGGAAACAAGACAAGAGTCTTGTGACCTCAGTTCCTTCAAAACACAGAATTGTGTTTAGAATGTGTTATTGTGCTCCACCCAGTTTGGGGAATAGGAGTGAGTTTGTGTCAGCTGTGGTTATTCATGTGCCTCAATGGAAAAACATGTTTTTATCATATACAGCTTGTCCTTGTCATTGCATACTTTATTCAGGTGATTCTTCTTAACTCTCAAAGTATAAATTGTCTGATGCTCTGAATAAAGCAGGCTATTACATGAGACTTTTGTCCACCTGGGAGAGGGTTCATGTCTCCAACTAGAGCAGTAAACATAGCCTCAAAGTAAATGAACATTTTGATTTTTTTGAAATTTCCTTACGCCAAATCAATTTTACTCGAAGGGATACAAACATTTGTTTCATTTCTGATGTATGTTAATAACCTTATCACTCATTTTAAGATAATTTTCTTGAGGGCTCAGGATATGTCTCAGTCAGTAAGATTACATGCTCTGTAGTCATGAGAGGCTGAGTTTGAATCCTCATCACCCATGTCAGAAGTCAATGATAACGAGCTTCGGGTCAGTAAGAGACTGTCTCAAGGAGAACACTTGATATCCTGCTGTTGCCTCTGTGTGTATGTCTGTGTGCACAGGTGTGTTCATTTGCACACTCAAGAGCATACAGCATTCATACTTACTCAAAACCCCACCCCATGAACTTTTATCAGTTTTGAGGCAGTTTCTAAACTGACTTAATTGAGACGGGTAGATTTTGTTCATCAAAAATAATGGTGATATTCCAACAATACTATTCCAGTCTCTTTTTTGTTTTACCTTGGACACAGTTCAGATACCTACTGTCAAAGGAGAAGTGTTATTCTCTTAAAGTCTTTCATTTAAGAATGCATAAACCTTTTCATTTGAAAACAGGAAAATGGGCATTAAAAAGCCTTTTGGCATATAGACATGATATATAGAACAGTGCCTACTTGTATGAAAGAGAAGTACATTTGAAAAACCTGCTCTGACATTTTTAACTTTTCAGATTAGAAAGAGAGTATTTCTCCAAAAACAAGAAACTAAATGAAGAGATAGAAGAACAGAAGAAAGTAATTATAGATCTTTCAAAGAGACTCCAATATAATGAAAAAAGTTACAGTGAGTTACAAGCGGAACTTGTGATGGTAAGGTTAAAGATAGAAACCCTATGGCAATGGCTTTATTGGGCCATATTTGATGTGTAGCAAGTTTATCCTCCACCGTATATTATGAGATAATAGTGTGAAAGTAATTTTAGTGACATTGTTCAAAGTTTCAAGCTGGAAGTTCCAGTTGCATCAAATATATACATAATTCTCTAAATTGGAACAGTTGGGAAAAACCAACTGAATTAATAGTTCTCAATCATAGAATGTTTAAAAATGATTTTATGATTTTACTTAGGTGGATGATAATCAGGATTTATAAGTAATAGATCTAATAATTTTAGTGACTTCATTTTCTAATCATTTTGTACATAAACATTACATTTCATAAATATTGAATCAAATTAACTATTGTGAGTAAGCTAGCTATCACGTATTTTTTTCCTAAAATATTGATATTTTCTTGTGGATGATCTTTTGTTTGAAAGGTACCAGCGTTTCCCTGTTGCATCAGAACACACCCAGCTTCTTGTCATGTAATCTGGGGGCTCTTCATTCTGGGTTCATGTTAGCTGTCTGGCTGCCTCTCATCTGTCAGAATTTTGTCTTTTTAACATATTATGATTATATTTTTGTACTCTTGTTGACTGAAATGCTCTTTGTTGTCCGTTTACAAATGCCTGCCCATCCTGTAAAGTGGTGGGAACCACAGCAGGGAAGAAGGCATAGTTTGTAGTCACACTGCACGTCCTCCAGCCTTGTTTCATCATGCACACTTCCTCAGACACTTGGCTACTTCCCTTTCAGTTATGTCAAATGGCTCTTGGAGATTCGCACTGAGGAGGATGAAAGTTATTTTTCTTTCCCAAAAAGGTAATGAAAGGGTTATATTAAGAATCAGTGACCAACTCAGTGCTTCCAAGAAGAAAGGTAGTTATAGAATTAAATTAAAACTCTTTAGTATTTAAAAATTATTTTTGAGATAAAAAATGTATTTTGTGTGCATGAATTTGAACATATGCTGTGAACACTTTGAACACTTGAACATATGCTGTGTGCCACATGCACACAATCTCTAAGGAGGACAGAAAAGGGTGTTGGTTCCCTGGAACTGAACTACAGACAGTTGTGAGCTATAACATGGGTGCTGGGAATTGAGCTTAGGACCTCCAGAAGAGCAGGCAGTGCTCTCAACCTCTGACCCAGTTTTCTAGGTCCTCTTCAGTATTTTCAAATGTTCCTACATTATATATAGTCCCTATTCATCATAAGATGGTCAGCATCTCAGATTCAGGGGCCAATTCTGTTTGCTGTGTGTGGATCATTTGTCATCTGAATGTAGGTTTAGCAAAGGTAAGACCTTCCTATGTAACACATATGCCATAGACTGTTCTATGTTTCCCCCACAGTTTGTATTTAAACTTCTACATTCTAGGCAAGCACTCGACCACTGAGCTGTTTTGTGCGTGTCCTGGTTCTTAACTCTTAGTTCAAAGGGATGAATTGGTGGAGAAAAATACCCTCGGGTGGCCAAGCTTACTAAACATTCTTCTCAGTAGTTTGGAAAGTGGGTCAGAGTGTAAGAGTGCAGAGTCCAGACGTTATCACTCCATAAGTTGCACAATTTTTCCTAGTCCTAGCCTAGAGCTTTAAAAAGTAGATTTTTAAAAAAGCAAGACTAACTTAATTCACTACAGAGTTTATGGGTGTTTTGTGATCAGAAAATTTACTTGGTTGCAAGAGTAATTTTAGTTTGACTTTTGCATGTTGATGGGTAGTCTAAACTAAGGCAAGTTTCAGCTCACCAGAAACTTCTATTTGCTTGGCATTCTTTCTATTAACCTGATTGTTTTGGTGGTGCTGAAAATTGTAGATTAATTGTTTCTCTCTCTCTCTCTCTCTCTCTCTCTCTCTTTTCTTTTCTTTCTTTTTTTTGGTTTTTGTTTTTTCGAGACAGGGTTTCCTCTGGAGCCAGTCCTGGAACTAACTTTTGTAGGCCAGTTTGGCCTCGAACTCACGGAGATCCGCCTGCCTCTGCCTCCCAAGTGCTGGGATTAAAGGTGTGCACCACCATTGCCAAGCCCTGACTAATTGTTTCTTTAAAGCTTGATTGGTCACTAAAAGCAGTTGCAGAACTAATGAGATGTTTAAAAAATTATTGGGTTGCAACCAAAGTGATGTAAAGTTTATGTGTCAAACTAGTGAAGTTTTCCATTTCGTTTATCTCTGAAATTCTTTGTATCTTATTTTTATTGTTATTTTAAGTTAGCACACAGTGACAGGGTTTCTAAGTTATTTTTTTCCATTGCTGTAATTAAATACTTTAACAAATGTGACTTAAGGGAGAAGAGGTTTACTTTGCTATGTGGAAGGCTAAAGTCCTTGATGATGAAGAAATCATGGCAGAGGGTCATGAGGGAGTTGGTCATATTCATCTGTAGTCAAGAAGCAGAGTAATGACTGCCTGGGCAAGCTCTGTTTTCACAGCCCAGGGAATGGTATACCATAATGGATTCTTTCACTGAACCTGATCCCTCTTAGTCATGCCCAGAGGCTCTTCTTATCAAGGTGACAATTGCGATCCACTGTCATAATTTCGTTTTGGCATTTTCATACACATATATATCATTTTGTCTTTTTCACACATGTCTTATTTTTTCATCTCTCTGCTTTTTTCTTTCCTATTGCCATTTGTCTTTCAACTTTAATTGTTGTTGTTTGTTTCTGTACTCCTGAGGCTTGAAACCTTAGCCTCCTGCATGGTAGGCAAGAGCCATACCACTGAGTTTATATCCCAACCCTGAGGCCTTTTGTGTTTTCTGTTTTTTAAAAGGGTCCTTTTATTTATTATTAATGTTGTATGTGCATCATGTGTATGTGGGTGTGTGTGGAGGTCAGAGGACAGCTTTTGGAAGTTGGTTCTCTCCTTTCTTTGTGGTTCCAGGGCAATCAAACTCAGTCAGATTGGAGCAGCAGGTACTTTTACCTGCTGACCTTGTTTGAAGTTACTGTTATTTCCTTACCTGACTGTATTAGGAAATTTAAATAGCATTTAGTGAAAAATTATTGAATGAAAATAGTATTGCTAGTAAGTATATTTTTCTTTCTATAAAGTTATTAATTTATTGCTTTTCCTAAATTTTATTTTCATGTTCTTTTGATTTTCTTATTCCTCTGTCATTGCCTTTAGTAAATCTTGATATTTTAATAATAAGGGAAAAGACAGGAAGCAGAAAACTAATGGATTGAATTAATTTTCTTTATATTATTTGTTTTTATTTTTACTTTTTAAAGATTTATTTATTATATATACAGTATTCTACCTGCATGTATGCCTTCATGCCAGAAGAGGGCACCAGATCTCATTATACATGGCTGGGAGCCACCATGTGGTTGCTGGGAATTGAACTCAGGACTTTTTAGAAGAGCAGCCAGTGCTCTTAACCTCTGAGCCATCTCTACAGCTCTTTTATTTGTTTTTCTTAACAAAATTCATTTTCACAGTTTAACACACACACACACACACACACACACCCTTCCATATTCTCCTCCCATTGCCATGGACCCCATTCTCCCTAAAAGGTCCTTTCCGAAGTCCTTTCCATGTCTTTTGTTTAGTTTTGTGACCCACTCAATTTAACCAGGGCTTTCCACATGAATATAAGTGTGAAACTATCCTTTCGAACAGTGAACTCAACAGTGGCTACACAACTTGAAAGACAGTTACTTTCTCTCTCTTCCAACATTTCTAAGTAGCCAATAGCTCCCCGGGGAGGAATAGGGCTCCAGGAACCTCTCCTTCATCTGTGTGACTGACTGTTGACAGGCCTAGGAGTCTTTCTATGTTCAGATAAATGCACTCGCTCCGAGTTTATGATTGCCATGGCCGAGTCATGCCTACAGGATAGCATTTCATGGCTCTTCTGCCCACCATCCAGCTTTCATTTCTTTCTGCTCCCTCTTCTATAATGTTCTCTGAGCCACAGAGGGGGTGAGGTGAGCATTCTGTTTAGGGTTGGACACTCAACAGTCCCTTGTTCTTAGCATTTTGACCAGATTTTGTGTTTACAGCCATCCACTGAAATAAGAAACTTCCTGATCACAGCCAAGAACAAAACAGGTATTTAGAAGGTTGCTTCACACCCTATCAATTTAATAAGACAATAGTAGTAAGTTTCAGTCAGGACCTATGACCTTCCCAGACATTAATTTTTGACCAGGTTTATGGAAGCAGGCATGAATTCTTTCCTCTGGACTGGACCTCAGATCCAATCAGAGGATAGTTGGTTACCTTTTATCCCAGTTAGTCTTAACTATCAACTTGATACAACCTAGATGCACCAGAGAAGGAATCTATCAGCAGGATTGCCCTGATTAGAATGACCTGGGGACCTATCTGTTGTGATTGTCTTCGTTGTTGATTGATGTAGGAAGACCCAGTCCACTGTGGGCGACACTGTTTCCTGGGAAGGTGTTCTTGGCTGTATAAGATAGCTACCTAGGGATGAGTAAGCTACCTAGCAAACAGCATCCCTCCCCAGTTTCCACTTAAGTTCCTGCTCCAACTTCACTCAGTGATGTAGAGTAACCAGTAATCTGAAAAAACCCTTTCTTCACTTACATTGCTTTTGGTCAGAGTATTTCATGACCACAACAGACATGAAACTAGAACATACCCATAAGTCAAGCTACTATTGTATCAGTGGGCACATCTTGCCTGAAAGGCTGATATTGTAGCACTCAGCGGGGTAAAACTGTTGATGAGTATTCTCCCCTATAGCCTTCACTGCACATTCTGGAACTATGTATAAATGCTAGCAGGGAGGGAGCTCTAGTTTAGTTCCATATTGATTTTTCTATGTCCTATAACCAATGTGTGTGGTGTCCTCAGCATTAGGGTATTCCCGTCTAGTTCTGTGAGCAATCAAGAGCAGTTGCAATAGCCTGTACTGTTCTGGGGCCTCTGAGCCCCTCCTGAACAACAGGGAGCTATCCCACGGCTGTCCCGGGATTTTCACTCCATCACTCATGGTTTGTGGGATTGGCACTACCCATCCATGTAGGGTACATATGTTTTTGTTTTCTCTGTTTCTTATTCTGGTAAAATATATGAATATAAAATTTACCTTTTTAGCGCAAAGTTAACTAAGTATTTTTACATACTCATTTATTGATTTTGTTCTCAACAAACCAAGGCAAGGTGTTTGGTAACACAGGCCGTATTGATGAACTCTGGTTTCACTGACTTTGTCTTTCAGTAAGGTGGAAGGGAAACCAAGGGTGATTCCTGACGTCAGCCTCAGGCCTCCATATGGACAGGTGTGTGCACACATGCAAACCACACCAAAATAGGGAGAATAGAAATAAAAATATCAAGTTAAAAGTTTAAAGCCACAAAGCATAAATTTTGTAGTGTTATATCTTAAAACTCTGGTTTCTGCTTTGAATGCTTTTCCTTATGAAGAGAATTTGACTCATGAAGAAACTTTACCTCTTCCTTTATTCATTTTGGGAATAAAATTGTTTTCATGGTGGTGTGTAATCTTTCTGACATTTATTTTAAGCATAGGTGTTTGATATTTGACAGGATGTAGAGGGGTAACATAGAGCGTGCATGGCTAGTTCTCTCTTCATGCTAACAGCATGCTTCTAGTTGAGGTCCTGTTCAGGACCAGTTTTCAAGCCTTGATCTTAATTTTCTCTGCTGCATTGGAAGAGGAAAATTAAAATCACTTTCCTCATTTTCTAGTGAAGCCCTGATGCTGTTAGTAAGACACAAGGGCTTCAAACAGTCTTGAGACAGAAATAACACTGTGTAATCTGGCATAGCATAGGTAAGACTTAGGTCTAAATGAGACTCTGTATGACCTAGTTCAGGACGTCCAAAGTGTTAGCAAACTACCTTCAAAGCGATTGCTCCTCTGGTTCAAGACATATAATACAATTATAGAATGTGAGTTTGGAAAAGTCCAAACTGGGTAAATGCTTTTTTTTTTTTGGAGTCAGGGCCTCACTATGTAGTTCTGGTTGGTGTGGAGTCACTATGTAGACCAGTCTGGCCTCAAAGTCACAGAGATCGACCTGCCTCTCAAGTGCTGGGGTCAAAGGTGTGCACCAGCCTTTTTTGGAGTTTTAAAAACTTTATTTAACAGATAGAAAGTCAGGTGAGTTTAAATGACAGTGAAATTCTATTCATCTTCTGGTTACTAATTATTGGCCTATGGTGATTTTTTAATGTCATAGAATCGAGTTTCAACACAGGACACTTAAAAAGTGAAGAAAATTAGTTTGATACTCACCTGACCGTATGACATGAATCTTGAAAGAATTTTTGTAGAAAATATTTTGATTAGGACCCCTGTTGGGTGGCTCTCAACCTCCCGTCACTCAGGTCCAATGGCTCCTATGCCCTCTCCTGGACTCTTATGTCTATCATACCTGCCCCTCACATATGCATACTTAAACAAGCAAATAAACACACAAACAAAAAACCCAGAAAACTTACATTTTTAAATTAAAACAAATCTAGCTTTCAATTGTAAAATCTGCTAATTGAACAATGGTTTAATCAGCTACTGAATAAAATTACATTTCTAGTAGAAGCTGTTTAGCAATTGTGCTTTTTAAAACCATCCTGGAAGATGCCAGAGAAAACTGATTTTGATACTCTCTTCTTTTGAAACAGGGGAGCTTTCATTTTTCAAATCGCTATTATTATGACTTTCCTGGTGCTTTCTTCAATGAAATTTTCTTAAGTCCATCATTTCTTGAGATTTGTTTTCCTGCCACTCAGTAATATTTAGCTAGAGCTCTAGGAGAGACCATATATTGAAAAGGGAATTCTAGTTCTCATGAGGTTTTGCTGAAAAGAATGTTTTATTCCCTGAAGAACTTATGATTGAAAAGTCATGTGAACATCTTCTATGCTTTGGAGACTTAACTTATTGCATAATAATAATGACTGCTCTCATTACATAGAATTTAGAAGTGCTCTTTGATTGTTATGCTTTGTGGTAAAGTTAATGTTCTTTGATATTTTTGCTTCAAATGTCCTGTTGAATTTTGTAGAGAGCATTTTCCTGATTTTGTTGAACATGTTCAAAAGTAATGGATTAATGAATATTTTATTATAAAATTTAATAAAAATTATTGTTTGCTATTTTTCACAAAGGGAAATATTGTTAATACCATGAGCACTGTTTTAGCTCATGTAAATATCACTTTCTCTCTTAATGACCTCAGTATTTAACACTGTTAAGGAGTGTGTATCAAGTGTATATCTATGTATATTTAGGCAATTATTATATGGGGCTGGATTGATTAATAAATTTAAAAGTAAGAAAAATATGAAAATATAATTCTTAGTTTTAGCCTTGGGAAAATGGTGATAATATGTAGGGGAGATAGATAGGTGGGTAGATAGAAAAACAGAGAGACAGAGACAAAGATAGAGACAGAGAGACAGATTGATTTTGATTTATATGAAGGCCCTGTAATGACTTGTGCATGAAGTATCCCTTAAAAGGTTTGAAATATTAAGGTATTGGTCCCCAGGTGGTGTATCCAATCATTGAGCGGTAATAGAATCATGACAGCTCTGACTTAATTAGCAGACCAATCTGTTGATAGACTCATAATTTGATG
This sequence comes from Ellobius talpinus, assembly GCA_001685095.1. Lineage (NCBI taxonomy): Eukaryota > Metazoa > Chordata > Mammalia > Rodentia > Cricetidae > Ellobius > Ellobius talpinus. Next base: position 11,439 of record LOJH01007186.1, read on the forward strand.
GCATTATTGGGAAGTAGTAGAAACTTTTGAAGCGAGGCCCTGTTAGGGGAAGTAGTTCACAAGGGTATGTCCTTTGGGGAACAGGATTATATCTTGTTCTAGATCCCTCTGTGAATTCTGTGCTTGCCTGTGGCTAAGAGGCGAGCATTTTCCTTTGACAAGTGCTGGAGACTAAGTATTCAAATATATGAGTCTACGGGGTCATTCTCATTCTAACAACCACACCACATGAGAGAGAACATGCACTGTGTGTACTTCTGAGTCTGGGTCACCTTGTTTAATAGAATAGTTTCAGATCCATCTATTTCCTGCAAATTTCACAGTGTTCCTTTTTCTAGAGTTACTGTTTTTTAAGTGTGTGTGTGTGTGTGTGTGTGTGTGTGTGTGTGTGTATGTGTAGTGTTCATTGAGGCCAGAGATAACAGATCAGTGTACAACTGGAAGTACAGGCAGTTGGGAGCTGAGTGTGGCCAGAGCCTGAACTCAGGTCCTCTGGAAGAATAGTATGTGCTCTTAACCATTGAGCTATCTCTCCAGCCTCCAATTTCATTTTTCTCTCCAGCTGGGTATATATACAGTTTTCAGTAACCACCCATGTGCTGATGGACATCTAGGCTGCTCCTATTTCTTTGCTGTTGTGAATAGTGTAGTACTGAACATGGATGTGCAAATCTCTCTGTGGTAGGTTGTAGTCCTTTGGGTGTGTGCACAGGAGAGGTATGGCAGCATCATCTGCTATTTCTAGCTTTGTTTTTTCAAGAAACCTTCATATCTACTTTCCTGATGGCTGCACCAGCTTACATACTAAGCAGCAGCACATAAGGTTTCCTTTGTGGTAATACCTTTGTCTGCCGTGTTGTCGGTTGTCTTGATGATAGTCGTTCTGACAGGGGGAGATGCGATCTCAGAGTAGTTTTTAAAAAGTTATTTATTCCTTGACTCTGCCTCCTGTGGTGGGCAAGGGAGCTGACCCTCCCCCTTACCAACTGCAGCATTCAGGAAGTGGACCCTGTGTCTCACCTGGGCAGCACAGCAGAGCTGACCCTGTTGACTGGTACGGCTGAGCTGTCCTCTAAAGGAGCATGGGAGGTCTGGTCATGCTCCTCATTTGCCATATGGTGGTGTGGGTGGGGAAGAGATACCCCACCAACCCCTTCCTGCCTGTGGTGGGTGCGAGAGCTGGCCCTGAGGTCATAAACGTGGGAGAACTGTTCCTGCTCCTCACCAGCTGCAGCTCTAGAGCTGGCCCTCATGGTCCAGGGATGGGAGCGGTGACTCTGAGGGTGTGAAAACAGTAGAACTGGCCCCTGCCCCTTGCTCATTGCTGCAAGGGATGAACTAGCCAGGGCAGTGCTGGAGAGCTCACCCCGGTGGTGGTGAGGACGGGAGGGCGAGGGAGCTGGCAGGGCTGACCAACTCTGTAACTACCCAGGCCCAGAACCAGGGTTATGAGTTGGCCCATCCATGATTTGCAGGAACATGTGAAGGGGCCAGTCTTCTCGAGTCAGGACAACAACAGGATATCCGAGAGGAGTTCCAGTGAGGGCCCAGCATCCATGGTGTAACAGAAACCAGAGGCCTCAAACCAGACCAATCACGGTTCCCAATGAACACTTACTTGTAAGTGAAGATGTAAGGACAAAAGGGTTTACTGTGTGACTCACTGTGTCACACTGCAACTTCCATGACAAGAGTGTCACACTGCGACTTCCATGACAAGAGGTTTTCTTTTCTTTTTCTTTTTTTTCTCTTAAATTTTATTTTATTTTGGGGGGCAGCAAGGGCAGAGGGCCGATATGAAGACTGGGGATATGAATGGAATCAAAATGCATGATGCCAAAGACACAAAGAGCAAATAAAAAGAAAGTTAAAAAATTATTTCTCTACCTATTTTGAAAGTTTTGCCTGCATATATGTCTGTGTACCACTTACTTGTGTGCCTCATGCCCATGGAGGCCAGAAGAGGGTGTTTAATACCCTGGGACTAGAGTTACAGATGATTGTGAGCTGCTATTTGGGTGCATAAATCGAGCCTGGGTCTTCTGGAAGAGCAGCCAGTGCTCTTAACTGCTGAATCATCTCTCCAGCCCTTTCAAGTAGTTTTTTTTAAAGTATTTTTAAAAAATATTTCTTGGATTCAAGGTTTCTAAAGCTGAGGAAAACTCCTCAGGCTGCTAAAGATTAACCAAATGAAACTATGTCAGTGTCCACTCCCAGCGCTCCTGGGGCTTTATGCTGAGATCAGTCTTCAAGCATTGCTGGTGAATGGTGGAATTAGGAAAGATCATATTGAGTGAGGTTAACTCAGACACAGAAAGACAAACATCTCACGTTCTCTCTCATCTGAGGTACCTAGCTCCAAATCTTCAGATGTGAGTGTAGTCCTCTCCCCTCATCAAGGAAACTTCTCTCTGCAACAGATGGAGACTGTTAGAGAAAGTCAAAACACAGAGTTGTGGATCCCAGCCCTAACTGTCACAGCTACAACACAGCTCCTGCACCTAAGCTCAGGGGTCATCAGAAGAGGTTTGGAAGGATGGTAAGAGCCGGAGGGTCAGGGCATTTGCAGTGAGGCTGTGTCCCTGAGGAATGTCAGAAGCTACACTTCTTAGCATGGCTGCCTAAACATGAGCTGAACAAAGAATCGTCATGCTAATGTGGATGGGGAAAGCTCAGGAGGCCTCAACCCTATGTAAAGAACTCCAGGCAACCACAGAGTGCTGAGAGGAGGAGAAAGAATCTTCTCCGAGGAAGAGCACACTAACTAAGGTTAGCCAGCACCAATGGTGAGTCCTGACAACACGTGTAGTGTATACAGACTGAGCAGATGTATTTATATATTTGGGAACACACACATCATGTAACAACAGTTAAAAAAATAGGCCAGGAATTTGAAAGAGATCAATGAGGGGCATTTGCAAAGAGGACAGAAAAGGAGGAAATGTTATAACAGTTCCTGTACCTCAATGTAGTTTTATTATGCCTTTCTTTGAAGGCTGAGGGTATTAAACACTTCAAAAATATTTGTTGGCCATTTGTGTTTCTTCTTTTGAGAACTTTCTGTTCATGACCACATTTATTTTGAATTCAGAGATCTACCTGCCACTACCTCCACAGTGCTGGGGTTAAAGTTTTGATCCACTTGATATTTAATTTTTTTGCAGGAAAGAACACATTTTGGAGACAGATTAAACTGAGTTTTAATGCATCCCCATGTCAAAGCAGCTGTGTGACCTGTAGTGATTATTACTGTGATCTGTTTACTCATTTCTAAAATAACCTAACAATTTTTATCACACAGAAGTTTTGTTGAGTGTCAAATACAATATATGTCAGTATAATGGAGGATAAAATATAGTACACATGACAATCACATGGGGTTGGAGTGATATCAACCAGAGTAAACTTTGGAATAAAAATGTTGCTATTGGTAAATAGGCAATGATACAGACAGACAGACAGACACACACACACACACACACAGTGACATAGCTCCAAAATATGTGAAACAAAGTCTGACCTGACTGAATGTGGAAACAGCATTGCATTTGCAGTCCCTAGTACACCACTTTCAGTAGAGAGTAGCCCAAGTAGAAATAATACCAGCAAATTAAAGACTCAACAGTACTTAAACAAGCTTGACCTTACAGATATCTGTGGAATCATTTTCATCAGTGGTACAGCACACTCTTCTAGTACAGATAAAACTTTTGTGCACACACTGTAGGCTAGGCTTTGTGAAAAGTCAGTAAACTTGAAAGAATTAAAATTATAGAGACTTGTCTAAGGATATAACTCAGTGATAGGAAGCTTACCTCACATGTACGGGCCCTGTTCAGTCCCTACTACTGCCTAAAGAAAAAAGGAAAAACTGTATGAAGCCTCTGAATATAATAGAATTAAATTAGAGATCAATATTAGAAGACATATGGGGAAAATTAGCAAATATAAGAATATTAGTGAACACACTTCAAGTAGCTAGTAGGTTAAAAAGAAATCGAAGGAATTAGGAAATGCTTTGAAAACATACTAAACTTCATAGGATGGTAGTGTGCAAAAGAGGGGTGTTCAAGAAGAAATATTCTTGGGCTAGAGACATGGCTCAGCGGTTAAGAGCATTGCCTGCTCTTCCAAAGGTCCTAAATTCAATTCCCAGCAACC
>LOJH01007187.1:6803-19948 GCA_001685095.1 Ellobius talpinus
TCAGTCCAGTTTTCCCCACCTACCTAAGTTTTGCCCTATCAACAGGCCAAGGCATTTGTTAACCAATAAGAGCAACACATAGAAGGACCTCCCACACCAAAGTTGGACTCAGATGGAATCACTGCTTAGCTTTGTTGGTGGTGGCCTATTTCTGTGACTAGCTTTTTTTTCTTTTCATGTCTCACAGGAAGAATCACATACATAGCACCTCCCCACCCTCTCTCCTCCCCTTTATCTTTTCTTTCCCTGCTCCCTTCCTGTCTCCTTTCTTCCTGGAAGGTAAGCAGTTTTGCCCTGCCCACACTGCTGGTCATGGTACTTTTCCAGAAACAGCCAGCGGAGCTCCTGACGCTGGGCTGAAACCTCTGAAATCCTGAGCTCAAACCAACCTCTCCTTCCCTAGGTTCCTTTTCCCAGGTGCATCGTCACCCTAACAAACAACACTCGGAGTCTGTCTGTTTCTCAACTCCCAGTCTCTGCAGAGGCTGAAAAACAGAAGGAAAATGGTTTGCCTTCTCTCCATGCACCCAATATCTGGTCATTTCAAGTTTCTAATTAACTTAGTTAAAACAATTTATCTTGGAACTATGTAAAGCATAGCAGGAAAATGTAAGGACATGTACAATTTACTCTCATAATGCTAACTAGGAGAAGTACCCTGTGTGTATTCACGCAAACATACACACATGCATAATACACACATACATATATATACATGTGCATACACTCATATACATATATATGCATAACATGGATAACATGTACACACATAAATACATTTATATGCACATACACATATATACACATATAGATACATATATACATTCACACATATACATTCACACATGTGTGTGTGTATGTGTGTGTGTGAATGTGTGTATGTGTATGCATGTGTGCACAGGAATGAGCATGGATTCTTCCCTGGGGAACAACAGCAATGCCCAGCCTTAACTATAATCCTATTTTCTGTTCTTTGTGACCAATGTATAGCTAAGCCCCTTGTCATCTGCTAGGAATATTTACCACTGGAATTGGCTTGGCTGCAAGCCCATCTGGAGTCTAGACTTGGTGGCTCTGTGGGCAGGCCTGCCTGCTTCCCAGGGCTCCATCAGCCCCAGGGCCCCATCACCCTCTGCTCTGCTCTGTTGACATAGCTGCTGGCTCCCCCATTTCATCTGTCTACCCACTATCCCTTCCTGCCTCTCCTGTCTCTGCCAGACCCTCGCTCTGGTGAGGCTTTGCGTGACCCCCAGATGACCCCTACTTCTTCAGGAGCCCTTCACACTCAGTGTTCTTCATGTCAGGGTTCAGGGAGAGGGAGAGCCACCAGAAGGAGAAGCCTATAGACCAGACCTCTAGTTCGTATCAGCTGGAATGGATGGCTTCCAGTTGGTGATATGAAGTTTGATAAATGTGCTGAGCACTGGAAAGACTTCGTGTGGTGGGAAAAACATAGGCCTGGAAACCTATGATTTGGGTTCACATGTATCCTCACAATGGCACACCAGCTGTGTGGCCTGGCCAGTCTCTGAGGTTCAAAGTTATTATGAAATGTGGAAGACATAGGCTTCACACATAATGAGAGGAAAGTGTTCTATACTGCCTTTTCCCCTGCCTGTATGCTGTACAGCTAAATGAGACCAGTTCCTAGACATAGGGCAAGGCCGCCTGCTGTGATGTTCCTGAGAGTGGAAGGTACTTGTTTGCCTGGACTGGCTGGGCTGGGCTGGGGTAGATTAAGGGGCCCTCTCCATGTGAGGTGAGAAACTTGCCAAGATGGCTTGCCACCAATCCCTATTTTCAGATGGGAAGTAACAAAGGAAGGCAACCACACCCTTGGGTTAGCACTGTTTCTCATGTCCCTTGAAATGTTTGGTTTTTGAGATACCGCAGTGATGTGTAGGTCTTATTTTTTTCAAGCAACAAAGAGTCATTTTTTTTAGTCTTTTCTGCATAAGGCTGCCATGACAGACTGTGACAAAAGTCATTTACACACGCACCAAATCAATTACATTTCCATTAAAATGACACCTAAATCAATTCCCTGTAAAAATAAATTTAGATATTAATCCAACAATCAAAAGCAAATCTTTGAGAAATCATATTTCTTTATAAGAAAGTTTCCAATATTCAGAATGTCCCTATTCTGCCCCTCAAGCATGCACACACGCACACCCACATATACACATAGACAACAAGAAGTTAAATACAGTGAGAACAGGATAGGCCAGCAGTGGTTCTTCTACTTTGCTCAGACATGCTAATAAGGCAATCTTCTGCAAGCCTGGAGGGCAGCCTTTATCAGAAACCAGATGCTGGGCCCTCAGCCCTTGGCCTCCAGAGCAGAGACAACAACCCCTCTGGTTCTTGGGGTACACAGCTTTATCACAGCAGCCAGAGCAGCACGATGCAGTGGTCCATAAAAGCGGGGTGTGGATTTTGAGCCAAGAAATACAATAAAATTGTACCAACTTGTGTGACGGCCCGAGATCAACTTAAGGTGCCATTCCTCAGGACATAGTCCACCTTAGGTTTTGAGATCAGTTCTCTCCGTTTTACCTAGAATTCCCTGATGTGTGTAGGTTGACTAGCCCATGAACCCTAGAGAGCCACCTAGAGCCTACCTGCCTGGTGTCACGAGCACAGGCCACCACACTGCTCTCATACACGAGCCCCAGGGAATTTGCATCCTTCTGCTTGCACGCAAGCCCTTGACAACACGAGCTGTTTCCCAGTGTCCTCACCCTATAAGAACTCTTAATCCATCTAACCTCAAGGCCTCATCTAAATAGCACTCAAAGGCCCCATTTCCAGATCCTGTTGCATTGAAAGTAAGGGCTTCAATGTATGAATTTGGGATGCATATGACATTCATCCCACAACAGTCACTCTAAAACTTTGTGGCACAGAAATGCTTCCTTACATGACCTTGACCTAGCAGCCCCACTTCATCCCATGTCCTTTTTCTCTTCTACCTTTTTGATACTCCAGAAAAATGAAGAAACACTTCTCATAAGATTCCATGGCAATGTAGGGGTCACCCGATTCTTCCTGAGGACAGCGTTCAACTTGGACTTTGAAGAACAGTGGTTGGGGAGCCATGGTGTGATTTATGGGTTTCCTTTCATTGGCTCTCGTGTTCCAATTTCCTCACTAGCAGCAGGGATGGGGCAGGTCATGCAAGCATCCACTTTTGTTTTAATGACATCAGAGTCCACAGACGTGTGCTCACTCAGAGGGATACCACAGCCCATCTTTTGCTTAGGGGACAGTCCCTTCAGTTCAGCTCTACAAACAGAGTGTTTTCAGGAGGAACTCACCGGTCTGAGACTCTATTTTGATAGAGTGGTTTTACCACTTTATGTATGTTCCAATACTTTATTGTTTATTATTCATTTGTTTATTTTTGGTAAAATACTTTTCATTTTAGTGAAAATCTCAATTGCTCAAGATGAGCACTCATCTTTTGTTTAGGGGCCATTCTAGTGTTTTTTTTAAAATTAATTCCTTGAGAGTTTTGCACAACGTGTTGATTATATTCCCAGCACCCCCTCCCATCAACCCGTTTTCCCCAGATCCATCCCTTGCTTTGCTACCCACCTAACTTGATTTCTTTTAATTTTCTTTTCCTTTCTTTTCTTTAGCATCAGGATGAATCCATACTGCCCATATATTCATGGACATGTGACCTTCCACTGGACTGTGGTCAGCTTACCCTCTTAGAGAAAACTGCCTTTCCCAGCAGTTAGCAATTGCCAGTTGCTCCATAGCTAGCTGTGGGTTTTGTGGCCATCTGCTCTCTGTGCTGGGATTTGGCCTGGCTTATTTTTGTGCCAGTCTTGTGCATACTAATGCAACGGCCTTGAGTTTGTAAATGCAGCTGCCCTGCTGGGTCTGGAAGGCACTGTTTCCCTGTAGTCCTCCACCACCTTGGACTCTTACGCCTTTTTTGGCTTCCCTTTTCCTCAATGATTCCTGAACCATGGGAGAAGATGGTGCAGTATGTGTCCCCTGCAGGACTCTGTAGTCCTTTGTTCTCTGCATCCTTGCCATTGGTGCATCTCAGTGTCAACACCAGCTACTACAGCTTCTAAGTCCTTATCTTTCTTCTGTTTTATTTAAGTTTAAAAACAAATGAGGAGAGAGAAGGGTTCTTTTCATGGTCCCCTGGGTGTAAGGAACATGGCATGATGGAAAATGTTGACCTCATGAGGGACTTGTTCAGGTTTCAGAATTAATAACTGTCATTGCTCAAGTCTAGGTCTATGTATGTATTGGTATCATTGTTACAACTTCAAAACTGATTTGTATGTATTCATGAGTAAAGGCATGAATCCGTGCAGGCCTGAGCACGTATGTACATATATGGATGTGTGTGAGAATGTATATGCAAGCACATGTGCATGAGTGTATATGTGTCTGTGTGAGCACCTGTGTAGTTCATGAGTGTATTGCACATGTATAATCATGTATAAATGCACATACATGTGAATGGGTGTGTGAGTGCATGTGTGTACATGCTAGGAGGCCTAAGTATATAGCACAAGTTGCTACTTGCATATAGGGGTGTATGTGTGTCTTAGGTCATAGCATTGACTCCACTGCAAGTTTTCTGGGTCTGGAATCATACAAAAATCTTGTCTCTACTGAGGAGAACGAATTCTAATATTCTCTGATTACACTTTGTCTTTGGATGGAGGTCTTGCTGTGTTAGCAACAGGACCTGATTTTGAGTCATGAGCTGTTCTCCCCAGTAGCTGGGTTCCTCCTGAGGTTGATGGACAGGAGCCAGGAATCTATGGAGATGCTGGCTTCCTCCAGGCTGGGTCTGTGAGAAGGAGCGGGTTTGGCACATGCCACGAGAACATCTTCATTGTCACCAGCACTGGGAACCCTGGCAGTCGGGTCTGCTCTTCTGCAGCCTGCCTGACCCTGTAATGGATTTTCTTGAAGGGAGGCAAGAAACAAATTTCTCAGCGGTCAGGCCCAGAGATCACCACTTTGGGGCTTAGAGAAGAGATTACAGGGACATCATTGAAAGAGAGGAGCCAAGCAGGCAGCCACACCCTCATCGATGGAGCCTGATGTAGAAGTGGCACTCTTGGCCTTCCGTTCCTGCTGGTCCTCTGAGCAGACCAATGAGGCGATTCACTTCAGCTACAGATTCCACCATGAGGGTCTTGCTGACATGGTTCCTGTCATTGTTACAGCTTCACTAGTAATCTTTTTAAAAGAAGTAATTTAAAAAGACAAACAAACAAACAATTGATCTAGATGCTAGTGGTTTCGAGAAAACCCCTAGAGGCAGGCAATTGTTCACATCATTCTTCTGTAAGAATATCATTTAGCTGTCACACATCTAAAGGCCTTGTGCTGAAAGCACCATGGTTGCCAGTCATAGGACGTTCTATGCTGTCCCATGTGTATCCAGCTCTGCTGGCAGCTAAGGGAAAGCTGATTCTATTTGGAAACATGATCCAATTGAAACTCCTTCCTGAAGGAGTCCATCAGCATCAGAAATATTTATTGGAGGGTGGCATCCTGTACATACATACATACATACATACATACATACACATATATATACATATATACATATGTATACACATACATATACATATACATGCACACATATGGTGATATTTTGCTTGTGTTTTAACAAATAAAGTTTGCCTGAAGATCAGAGTACAGAGTGGAGCCACTAGAAGCCAGGGAGTGGTAGCTCACTACTTTAATCCCAGCACTCAGGAGGCAGAGGCAGATGGATCTCTGTTAGTTCAAGGCCACCCTGGGCTACATGAAATTGATCCAGTCTAAAAGGGAAGCAGCTCACACAAAGGTGATCCCAGTGCTTGAGATCCCGTGCCTTTAATCCCATCACTAGGGAGGTGGACAGGAGTGAGCTGGCTGGGCGGAGAAAGGAATATAAGGTAGGAGGAGACAGGAGCTCAATGCAGTCTGAGCAGTCAGTCTGAGGCAGCAGTCTAGGAAGTCTGAGGAGGCAGCCTGAGGACAGGATTGCCATGAGCATTGGTAGAGGTAAGCAGTGGTAGTGACTGGCCACTCTCTTCTCTGATCCTTCAGCTTTTGCCCCAGATAGCTGACTCTGTTTTTTTTTATTATTATTAAGAACAATTAGAATTCCTGTGTGTATATATGTGTGTGTGTGTGTGTGTGTGTGTGTGTGTGTGTATGGGTGTGTGTGTGTATGTGTGGATGACTAGCTGGGATTGCACACGAGGGGTGTGTGTGTGTGTGTGTGTGTGTGTGTTTATGGATACCTCCTTTTAGAGGTGGGTGGGTGTACTCTCTAGGAATCTGTGTTCCTGTCAACAGTGAACTGATCATCTACTCCATATCAGTTGATCTGGAGACACTCATCAGAACATTGGAGCCACTGATTCTCACCATTGACCTTGTCATGCATGAACCACTGCCCAACTAGAGAATGTGATCAACTATGTTCCAGGTAGAAAAGTCCAAAACCCCGTATACAGATTGAAATGTGTTTCATGGACTTTTAAAAGCATGAATGGTATAATAATTAGAGATAACAACAAAAGTTAATTTTGGTTGCTGTATGCATAAAAAAATTCACAAATTTTATACAAATAATTATCTAGCTTATATTTTAAAACTTATGAGAAACAATAACTTAGTTAAAATGGAGGGAGTGTGCAGAGCTAGCTCAGTAGTTAAGTGACAGGGCCCCCATAGGCATCTCACAAAGCTTATAACTGGATCCGGAATCCCTGCTGGTCTCTCTGTGTACTTACATATTCATGTGAACATACATTCTCATACACACACAGACACATGGACATACACAGTCATATAAACACCCAAATAAAATAGCAAATCTTCAAAAAATTAAAAGTGGAAACTGAGGTTTTATTTCAACCAGCTTAAGAGTTGAACCCAATACTTGTTTCTTTGTGGTTTTTTCCTTCATTACTGCATTGGCACAATGAACCACAAGTGTCTTTTGGGATGCGAGCTGGTTCTAGACCAACTTCAGGCTGGTGGAAATAAAGGCCTCTCTTTGTTTTCTGGGCAGATTGTGCATTACTAGCTTGTGCTGTGAAAAATATCTGACATATGCAGCACAAGGGAGGGGTTGTGTCTCTTGACCTACATGACGACAAGTGGCATCAACGTGGGAAGAGCCGAGTGAAGGGGCTTGGCTCATTCCTGGGGACAGAGGTACACGGCGGAGACATTTCACTGGGTAATCGGCCCTCATCTTCAAAGGCCTACTCGGGTGTCTACCTCTGCCATGTAGGCCTTGCCTCTGCAGGGTCCACCACATCCCGAGATTTCGTCCCTCTGGGGATCAAGCACTCAAAAAGTGAGTCTGTAGGGGGGGGCTTTTCAGTTTGAAAACGTAGCTTTCTGTCCTGAGGTCTAACCTTCTATCTTTTCTGCTGGTCTGAAAGCAAAGATTACAACTATAAGTTCAGAGGCATTCTCTATGTCTCTTCTCTCTCAGTTCTAAATTCTGTTCTTTTCTGATTGGATTCACTTCTCCTTGTCTGGAAAAATTCACGTACAGTCATTTCAAGGACAGAGAGAATGCTACTTTAGTGGCATTAAGACTATCCTCTCACACAAGCCCATGCCCTCAAATGTCGATGCTCATCTGTATTAGTGACCTAGGGACATGGCTCAGTGGTGTAAAGTCTTTGCTCTTTAACTGCCAGGAACTGAGTTCACAAGTGGGCATAACTGTGGGGGCCTGTGACCCCAGCATCAGGAGGTGGAGACAGGTAGAATCTGAGAGCCCTACACCTCTCCCCGAGACTAGCTGAAACACCGTTTCTAGTTCAACAAGATACACTGTGGCAAGACAATAAGCCAGAAAGCAATGGAAGAAGACTTCACACATCCTCCTCTGGCTTCCACCTGCTTGCGTGTGGGAACACATGACTACATACACTGATAAACACATCACATAAGAAACACTACACATAGAACAAACATGCAAAAAATAATGTATTTATGTACTCACGTTTCACCACTGCTGTTAGAGCAAGAGAGCCAACTTTTGACAGCTGCCTCTGACCATGCATAGGGCAGTGGTGGATGGTGCTGTGCTGCCTGTGGTACTCAACCTCGACATGGATGCATGGCCAATCCTCCAAATCACATATTGCCTAGAGAAGAAAGCATTGGCAGGAAGCTCATGTCGATTATTGATGAGTAGCCGCTTGTGCGGAGATAGCTCTCGTGCTTTATGTAGCCTTTCTTTTCAAATAATTATCCCCGTTCCTGGTTCACAATGACTTACATTGTTACGGATACAGCCACAGTTTCTATCACCTTCTGTGCAAGATTAGACATGGGCAGCAATGGACTGTAGTGACCCCTCCTTTGTGACCATAGGAGCATCTAGTATATTCTGAGAAAGATGTTCCTTTTATCCCAGAGTGTCTGAACATTTTCCATTAGTTTAGGAGACAGAATTGTCATTTGTAAAAAAAAAAAAGGCTTAGGATGTGTTACCAGGAACAAATGCAGAGGAGAGGGGCTCTTTGGGGACAGTAGCTTTGAATTGTGGGCCACGCATTATTTGGGACAGGTCCATCTGTGGCAGACATACAGTTGGAATTTGGTGAAACTGGAAGACAATAAAAGACCTCCTCCGGCTTTTAAATTTCCAAATGCTAGAAAATCCAGCCAGATGAAAGAGCTGATGAGGTAGATGTTTGCAGGGCTCAAAACAAACAGATGGTCAGCAGCTCAAAAGCTGTGTGCTAAAAACATGCGCTGGCCAGACGGGGCTAGAGGTCTGCTGTGCATGGGACACACAGCGCAGGGATTCCTAGCAGTACAGCTTCCAGGAGAGACCTGAAGAGTCCAAGAAAGCTCACATCCCAGCAAACTGTGCATCCAATGAAAGTGAAGATCCCACCACCCCTTTTCTGGGGGATTGAAAGATAGACAGGATGTGGGAGTCCCCTCTGTATGCTGTGCTTACCATTGATAAATAAAGGAACTGCTTTGGGCCTAGAACAGAGCTATAGGGGAACAGAGCTAGGCGCAGGAGGGGGTATGGGGACCAAGCTGAATGCTGGGAGAAGGAAGCAGAGTCAAGGAGAAGCCATGTAGCCCTGCTGGAGCCAGACTGAACTTTAGCTGGTAAGCCACAGCCACATGGCGATACACAGATTAATAGAAATGNCAGAGCTATAGGGGAACAGAGCTAGGCGCAGGAGGGGGTATGGGGACCAAGCTGAATGCTGGGAGAAGGAAGCAGAGTCAAGGAGAAGCCATGTAGCCCTGCTGGAGCCAGACTGAACTTTAGCTGGTAAGCCACAGCCACATGGCGATACACAGATTAATAGAAATGGGTTAAATTAATATGTAAGAGTTAGCCAATAAGAAGCTAGAGCTAATGGGCCAAGCAGTTATTTAACTAATACAGGTTCTGTGTGATTATTTCAGTTTCTGGGCAGCCAGGAAACAAACAAGCAGCCTCCTCCAACATAGACAAGAAGAATCGCTGCTACAGTTAATTCAACTGCAGGAAACACTTCATGCTTCAAGAGGAAATGAAAATAAGAAATTCCTTATGAGGAAGCTTGCAAAGATGGTCACCACTAATCCTGTTGGGAAAGAAACGGGACTGTTATAGTGGTAATAAAGAGCTACTAAAGAGAAACTCATGAAAACAAATTCTCTTGCCTGGGTGGAGACTTGCCATCTTTGATAGATTGAGTTGGTCACTTATTCAAGAGACCCCTCTGTAAAAGCAGGCTTTATTCAAACCACATTAAAGAGAAAAGCTGAATAATTAGTTCTTTAATGAGATACGGAACCTCCCCCTAGAATCCCCACCCCTCTGACAGTAGATTACCGGTTTCCTAAGATTGCCTGCTTTTCTGATTTATTTTGATTCCTTTTCTTTTTTTCTCTGGGGTGAGCTGCTTTCCTTCACGCTTTAGGCTTTCCCAGTGCTTTGACCTCCCTAACTTTTCTGAAGTTTCCTGAACCACTGTGCGTCTGACCTCTATGTCAGCTCAAGTGGCATGACTTCTCCATTATTCTTCCACGCTCCTTTAGGTATTTGCTGAGAATTATAGCTTTGCCTTCCCTGGGTAGGTAAGAGCTCCTCCCCAGTAAAATTGTCTGTGAGCTTCCCTTTGAGTCTATTCTTAAATTCTTTTATTAGTGAAACTTAGAACCCAAGAGGGGATCCCAAATATCTCCTGATCATCAGGAGATTGTCTCGGTGGAAACTGATGTCCTCAAAATGCTGCTGATGGGACAGTCTTCTGAGTGCCAGAGTTAGAAGGTTGAACCTACGTACAAGCAAGGTTGTCTGGCCCAGAACCCTTGCCCTCTGGATTCTGTCCTCTTCCTTTTAGAGTTAGGGTAACCATGGCTACATAGCTAAGTAACTGGATCAATGATATCTCTCCAGTTGCTGCCCCTGTATACCCAGGAAGGGAGCATTAACATGTATGTCCAGGACAAAATTTACCTACATCTGGCCCGTAACAAATAAGAAGAGTGTTCCAAGAGTCTGGGCTTGTATTGGTTACCTTTGCTGATGTGACCACTGCTTAAGTGGGAAAGGATCTATTTTGGTTCTTGGTTTCGGTCCATTCTTAGAGGGTAGATATGATAAGGTTTGTGGCAGCAGGGAGCATATGGCACAGGCTCCTCACATTGTGGCAAATCAGTAAGCAGATAGAGTGGCAGAAACCACAGGCAAGCTAGAACGTTCAAGGAGAAGCCCCTCCTGAGCTGCCTCTATGTACCCCACACTTCTTAAAGGTTCCACAGCATCCCACAATAGTGCCCCACGCTAAGGAACAATCATTCAAAATATGAGCATTTAAGGACATTTCAGGTTCAACCTTCCAGGTTTAGGATCTCTGTGGCAACCTGGGCTCCCTGCCTCCTAGCCTTATGCTCTACAAAGGGCTCCTTTCTGAGAGCTCTCAGCAATGCAATTGCCTGGCCTCATTGTCTGTCCTTCATAACCTAGGTGCAAGCCGCTGTAACTCCAGCATTCTGCATGTGTGTAACACAGCATCATGTAGATGGTGCCGTGTTCTTTCTGTTGCCAGTTTAAGCGTAGTCAGGCCTCTAGACTACGGCTGCTTGAACCTGGGAAAATCTTACCCTAGGTTCTCCTGTTTTCACAAGGCCTTTTCGTGGCTTCTTTTTGAAGGAAAGTGCTCTAAATGCCTTTGTAGTTTTACCCCACGGATCTTGCATGGGTAGAGTCACCGTTCCTGAAATGCCCGAGACAACCTGCTTATTTCTCTAGGACAAATCGCACAATGTTTTCCTAGTGGTGTTGACTCCTGACATTTGAGCCTCCGCATCTGCTCCTTCATCCACAGCTCTTTCCAGCCTGCAGAGCCCTCTTCTTCTCCAGCCTGCAGAGCCCTCTTCTTCTCCAGCCCGGAGAGCCCCCTTCTTCTCCAGCCTGCAGAGCCCTCTTCTTCTCCAGCCTGCAGAGCCCTCTTCTTCTCCAGCCTGCAGAGTCCTCTTCTTCTCCAGCCTCAAACTCAACCTTCTGTTTCATTTTCTCACTGTGCATCTGGTTAAACAGATCCAGCAACAACCATGCTGCAGTCTGAACGCTATGCTGCCATGAAATTTCCTTCACGGACTTAATCAGTCCATTACATTTTTATTTTTCAAATTTGAATTTTCACAACATATGTTAAACACAGACTCCTTTGCCAGAATAGAATATGAATGGCCTCTAATCCCGTTCCTAGAAGAGTCCTTGTTCCGTTTGAACCCACATGAGTCTAGCTTGCCCTGTCAACATTCCTATTGATGATTCAGTCTTTTGGACTCCAGCCCAAAGCACTCATTAAACTCTACTTACAGATTTCCAGGGCTTCTCTAGCCTGCATCTCCGAATCTCTTCCACAGTCCTCCTGAAAACCATGTCTGAGAAGCTCATGGTTGGCCTCTAGGCAAAGCAACAACCCCATTTCTCTGTCACTTTTTCTTCTGTGTGTTGCTGTCACATCACTGTGACCACTGAATGCGATAGAAACAGCTCATGAGGGGAAAGGTTTGCTTTTGTCCTCTGTGTTTCAGTCCATCCCAACAGAGCAAGTCTCACAGCCTTCAGTTGTTTGTGAGGGAGACATTTTACACTGTGATGACCAGGAAGCAGAAAAACTGGCAGGAACCAGAGCAAGAACATGACCTGCATGGGCGCATCACTACCGACCTACTTCACTAATTAGGCCCTGCATTCTAAATGTCCCATAGCCTCCTTGATTACCATGACCAGCTATGGAAGAAGTGTTCAGAATGGGAGGCTGTGGGGAGCACTTCAGATTTGAATCATAACAGTCTTGGTCCTTGGTGTGGAATCTGGATAAGCGGCCTACATCCTGGTCGCATCCAAAGCCGCTTTCTGTCCCTCGGCACATTTCACACCAACATTGAAAGGCTACAATTCTGAGATGTTGTGGTGTTTTGTAAAACAATAACTACATTGTCTTTCTTTGTTCCTTGTTCTTAGAACTGAACCTTGATCCCTTAGAGCCCTGGTTCTCAACCTTCCTAATGCTGTGACCCTTTAATGAAGTTTCTCATGGTGTACTGACTCTCAACCATAGTATTATTCTCATTGCTACTTCATAACTAATTTCACTACTGTTATGAATTGTAATGTAAATATCTGTTTTCGGGTGGTCTTAGGTGACCACTGTTATAGGGTCCTTTGATACCCAATGGGGTTGTGACCCAGAGGTTGAGAACCACTGCATAGACTGCTCTGATTCAGTTTACCTATGAATCTGTGGGGGAGGACAGCAGTTTGGTAGCTCCAGGGTGATGCCCCAAAGTGATTAGTGATGTGTATTAAGTCATCAGGCCCAACTCTGAGAGTGGGAGAGGGTCTGATGGAACTTCTATAGAAAATACTAAATGAAAAAAATCCCAGTGTTGGTGAACCTCCTGAGTGTTGGAAAGGATCATTGATAGAACGAGGAGCTGATTTTCCTTCCACTATGTTTATCCTACACACCGTTTCCACTTGGGAGTTCCTGAATTGCAGCCTGAATTATCCTATGGCACAATGAACCTGGAGGGCACAGGGGAGAAAGTCCCTGCTCCAACACACACACACACACACACACACACACACACACACACACACACAC
>LOJH01007187.1:20003-31350 GCA_001685095.1 Ellobius talpinus
ACACACACACACACACACACACACACACACACACACACACACACACCTTAAAAAGCATGAGGCAAGCAATTGAATGGGTTCATGTTACAAGGCCAGCAAGGGCCAGTTAAGATTTGAACCAGAGAGCCTGATTTCCTTGACTCCCCACTAGGCTCCTCACACAGAGAGATACCAAAACCCATAACATTCAAAGAGAAAAAGAGCACCCCAAAAGAGAAAAGGCACTTCAGGGATAAGGGAAAAAGCCAGACCTTCACCTCCCAGGAAACAGCACATTAATGTGTGAGCTTGTTACTCCGAGATAAGATCTGGAGCAGCTAGTGTGGAAAATATAATAAATATCCAACGAGGAACATGTTTATGTAGCTACAGCAACTAAATGGGCAGCTGAGGGACACTAAAGGGCTACAATTTATTAAATGCAATTTTCCAGGCTATGAGAAGTCAAAGCCTGGAACTGAGCGATCTGCTTTAGACATTAAATTAAGCTAAATAGGACCTAAGCAGATGAAAGTATAGTTACCATGCCATCTGAGCGTCCTCACCCCACAGGGACATCTTGTGGGGAGTGTGGCTTCATGAGGTTAGCAGATCTGAAAGGAACGGTGATGTGGGATGTCCTTCTATATATGTGTACATGAGACCATGCCCAGAGTGGGCTGGTATCTTAAATGCTATTGGCTGAAGGAGTTCCCACAGCAGAACTGAGAAATTTTTATTTCCTTTGTGCTGCCTCTGCTGTCAGTATTTACTTGTACATTTAACCAGTTCTCATCATACCAGGTTCAAATGCTGGCCCCTTCACATACCACTTCTTTTCAAAATAAAATTATTTTAATTGTTTCCCCTGTAATTGTGTGTATAGTGTGTGTGTGTGTGTGTTCACATGTGTGTTGGTCTACATTTATTGGGGAGGGCCATGAGGAGACCAGATGTTGACATTAGATGTCTTCTTCAATTACTGGCTACCTTATACAGGGAGGCAGGATTTCTCACTTGAACCCAGAATTCATGCATTATACTTGTCTGGCTGGCCAGCTTGCTCTAGAGATCCTCTGTCTGCCTCCCAAGTGCCCAAGATGCCAAACGGGCTACCCAACCTTCTTCCCACACAAACACATGACATCTATGTGGGTGTTGAGGATCTGAGCTCAAATCCTTACATTTTTGTCATGCCTTGTGCCCAAAGCACCTGACCCACTGCGTCATCTCCTCAGACCTTTTTATATGTATTTATTTCTATACCATGTCTTGGCCCAGCTGAGCATCTTAGTCATTTTCCAGTATCCATACTGGTACCTCAGGGACTTGAGCGAAGCAATATAAAGCAGTCAAGAGTCACATCTTTGCAGGGGGCATTTGTCTGCATCTTTGCCACCATAATTGCCCAGTTAACATGTTTGCAGTAGTGGATGGCTTGTCCCAAGGTGAATCATTCTCAAGATGTTGGTTGTGCATCACAAGAGACACAGCCATAAGGAATAGGTCTTGGCCACACTGCTTTGTCTCCAGGGCTCAATTTTACAACGTGGTATGAACTGTACCTTAATTATTTTGTATTTGATAATCATAAATCTGTCAAACTCTAGGATATACATGGAAAGAATGTCTCAAGAGCCTGGTAAACTCCTAGCTTTGGGGACATGTTTTGAGTGGATATTGTAGAAGATGGTGTGTGGAGCTGTCAGAGAGATTGTGTGGTGACATAGCTACTAAGAAGGAAGGCAGGTCCCTTACCCTCCTCAGGTCAGCGGAAGGGGCAAGGGCAGCCCAGATGTGCCACATGAAGGAGTCACAAGAACAAAAGAGGACATGAAGGAAAAGGCAAGGGGTGAGGGTACCAGGAGGTTGGGCATCCTAGATGAAGGCAGGACTGGTGATGGATGTTGCTACACAGGACTGTGTGTGAAGGTAGATCTGGCTTTACAGACGACGAAGACCTTGAGGTCCGGTAGAGGCTGCCAGGTCTCAAAGGTAGAGTAGTAGGTGAAAGGCTAGAAGTGAGGTGACTCTCACTCCAAGTGTAGGTGACATTTAAACTCTAAATTAGGTGGTTCTTGGTTGTTTTGAATGAATCAGTATTTTATATGACTCAGATCAAGCGACAGAAATCCAAGCGAGGTGGGAAGAAGTCCGAGGACCGGCGGGATGGGACTGATGAAGGAAAGTGATGTCAGAGAAAGTATGGCAGTCCTCTGCTCTCCAACAGAAATAAGAAACTAGAGGTGAGGCTACAGGGTCATCAGAGTAAGGGGGAGCATGGCTCCCAGAAGCAGTGGGTGCAAGACTATTCGGATCTGTAATTAAGATGTGAGGAAGGAGGAACAGAGTCATCATGGCTCGGTGGCTCAGCTGGCCTTTTCAGATGATGCCTGAGGGAGATGCCATATCCTATGGCACACAGGACTAAAGATATGGGGATCTGTTCATTCGTGAGAACTCAAAAACTGTGGGGCTGAAGAAACACACAAACAAGAATCACAACCTCATCTATGAGAATTCTATACTGAGTCAGGACTAGTTAGTTGTGGGGAAATTATAGTCATGTGCTGCATCAGGACATTTTGGCCAAGGTCACGTGCATATACAACCAGGGTCCCGTGACGCTATATCCCTTAGTGATGTCATGGTCATCTTCTTTTGAGGAAGGGCACCCTGCAGTGTTCAGATACATTATTATTTCAATTGATGGCATGATTGTGACCTTAGTGTGACTGAATTATCTTAATTTACTAACTGATTATATCACCCCGTTCTGAAAGTTCTAAGAAATACAACTTAACCTTCAAGAGATGTGAAAAAAACGGAAGTTGGGGGTGTGGCTCAGTCTGTGGAGCGCTTGCTTCCCACACAGAAAGCCCTCAGTTCCTAGCATCTTCTACATGGGGTGTGGGTATACACAGTTGTAATCCCAGCACTTGGGAGGTGGAAGCAGGAGGACCTGAGATTCCAGGTCATCTTCAGCTTCATAGGGGGTGAGAGGCCAGCCTGAGTAATATGAGACCCTGTCTAGAATACAAAAAGAAAGAAAGAAATGAAAATGAGATGGGTCGACCTTTTCAATTTTGCTGTTGAAGTCATGGTAAATCTAGTCCGAAGAACTCGGATGATGTGGGCTGTTCACTTGTATGGGCCACACCTTCCACACTGCAAACAATGCAATGCTCTAGCTAAAGTGTTTGCATTTGAGGCCACAGAAAACTTTGTGTGCAAGAATTCTTACCTTCAAAGTACCAGTATGTGGGGAAAGGCCTGACTACATCACCTGTACTATGTTTTCCTGTTCAGAATCTAAAGCTGAGTAAAGTCATAAAGCTGTGAAGAAGCTTTGGAGAAGTGGCCCAGATGACAAGCCTGCTCATAATTACTTTATTTCACTAAGGAAAATTTTCCTTAGCAACAAAAGAGAAAACACCTCCCCCACCCCCGCCCCTTTTTTAATCCTCAGATTTTACCACAGTCCACAGAAACCGCGATCAATTTCTACAAACTTGATTGCTGAGGTGATACTCCAGACCCGAACTAGGAATATGGACCATGTGGTTTGGCCCCCGACATCTGAACTCTGATTTTTTTTTGCATTTGAAATGCCTATCGCGTATTTTTGAGGCAGAAACTGAACGTAATTAGCTTGCTGTGACTCTTCTTGGTTGCAATTAGAATGAGATCAGATAAGCAGTCTTCTGGATGGCGGGAGAAGGGAGATTTGCATATCAGAGTCCTCAGAGCCAAGCAGCCTTGGAGATGAATGAAAGGGGCATCACCTGCCCCCCCCGACTTCTTTGGAGACTGTGGGTCCACTTTTTTGCATACAGCAAGTGCTCAATTAATGTTCACGGACGGAATAGATGAGCTTCTAAACATCAATCTGTGTCGTTTTAATATTTTTAACGGGCTATGCAATGGAAGTAAGTTTCTTACTGATTAAGTTGCCCAAATGTTTCCTGACTCCATGAGCTGTATTTCTATGGAGGGGAGACATTGCCCGGGTCTGCTTCCTTCAAGTAGATGTGAGGTAAAGTTTCAGACACAGACATTGTTTTCTCTTGCAGGAAAGTGTTAGTTCCATGATTCTCTGAGTCCTATGCCTGAAAATACGCATGGTGGGAGCCAGCTGGGAACAGGAAAAAATATTCTCCTTATCTAACATAGGCAAGTGGGCTGCATGATTTGAATGTATGTTTATGCCAGGATAATAGCAACTCTCTCTTCCCACCTTCTATCCTTCTCCTCTTCAGATCCCCTCACCATCCTGCTGGTTGCAAATGTGCCAAGGTGACTACGGGCCTGGGATTGGCATTTGAACTCACAACTTTCCCTCAGAACAGTACTGATAAGATTATACGTCTGCTTGCTCCCCGCACAACAGACACCGCCATGGGGAGTAGGGCCACGAGTTGGTGTTTAGACAAATCGGTCAGTATTTTCTAAACTTTCTGTGCCATATGTCCATATGAGAATGGGATAATGACCACGTGTGCAGAGACTTCAACAGAAATGACACTTCCCCAGCACAGCTGCAGACACACAGAGGAAGCCTCTCAACCAAGACTTACCCCACCCCTGCCCAGCTATGGCAGCAAGAGCAGCCATTATTTGCATTGCTGTGGGATTTATCACTCATTTCACAGTGCTGAGGAACGAGGGGTCCTTGAGAATTACCAGGTAAGTGAGACTTCCGTTCTAAGTGTCCATGATCTCTGTGAGCAGTCATCTTGTCTGGCATAGCTAATGAGGTTCATTTGAAGCTTTTAATGTAATGTTTTTAGGTTGCCTCCATTCCTCAGCCAATAGATGGATGTATTATTACCCCATCTCAAAGATAAGGGAAACTGAGACTTTTGACAAAGGACACTTGCCTCAGATATGACCCCAGTGACACTCATTCTGGATACTAGCCACATTTACAAGAGTGTCATGTGAAAAGCCTAAGGAGAGGTGCGTGGGTCCTTGTTCAGACAAAGGTAGCCGGCATTGAGCATGCTACTTAGATGATAGATGACATTTGTGCTGGCATTAGTCTATATTATCACATTATATATATATATATATATTATATCTTTCAATGGTATTCACCCCCACAGGAGACATTTAGCGGGCAATTGTATACCTGCTACTGTCTTAAGTGCTGGGACCCAACATTGAGGGACACAGAGTCTTGTCTTATGAAACTTGGTGATCATCAGAGGAGACACCAGGCATGCAATGCCTGTGACAGCAGATCGGCACAGGTTGATGGCCTGTCTAAAGAAGGCTTCCCAGAGAAGGTGGCATTGAGTCCAGAGACTGCAGAGTGTGAGGTGTTGGGTTAACAGACAGAGCAAGCAGATCAGGATGGGGGAGAGGGATGAAACCCATATTTATTAGAAAGAAAGTGAAGGAAGGATGGGAAGGGAGAAAGGGAGGGAGGGATGGAAAGAATTAGGATGGGCAGGCAAGAGGAGTGAAAGAGGAAAAGAGAAAAATGGAGGGAAGGAAAGGAGGAGAAAGGAGAAGAAAGGAAGGAGGCAGAGAAGAAATTGAGGAAGAAAGAGATGGAGGGAGAAAGGAGATAGTGAGGAAGATGGGGAAGGAGGGGCAGGAGGATGGGAGGAAAGAAGAAAGGGGAGATGGGATGAGGAAGGGAAGAAGGAAGGGAGAACAGAAAGGAAGAAAGAAGGAAATGGAAAGAGAGAATGGAAAGAAGGAAAAGGGAGGAAATTAAGATATGAAGGTGGTGATAAAAGGAGGGGGAAGGAAGAGTGGGAGGCAGGAGGGAAAAGGAAGAAAGGAAAGAAAGAAAAAGAAGGATGGGAGAGAAAAGAAGGAAGGAAGAAGGGAGGGAGACAGAAAAGGAGGGAGTGAGAAAGAGAAGGAGAGGGAGGAGTTTCAAGTTTATTGCTAAATTCAGAGCTAAAGCTTAGGACGAGTCTGTGGTGAGAAATGAAATTGTCATGAGATCAAGGGGACAGACGGAAAGACCAGAGAACACTCTCGCTGAGCCCAGGCATATTGTAGGGACAATAACCAGCCACTGGGCATTTTCAGACACACGTCCAGGAGAGCCTGGGTTGCGACCAAGTGGAGCCCAAGCTATGGGTGAATCAAAATGCAGCTGTGGGCTCTGGTTTGGGTATGACTGTGAAGAAGAGGAGGCCCCTCGTAAGGAAGAGTGTTCGATGGGGCTGGCATCCAATGACAAGCGGAAAAGGGAAGAGGTGACTACGACCAACACACTTTACAGTCAGTCTGGTTTTGGTGACTGCAATGGTTTCAGCAAAGACAGTGTCCCTCGAGGTCCTATATACAAAGACTTGGCCTTTCAGGGGATGGGACCTAGCGGGTGGAGCTCTAGGTCTGGGGTCTCTTCACAAAAGAAGATATTCCATCATAGCAGCAGAAAGTCCCATTTATACAGCCTCTGGAATGAATGTGGGGTTGGAGGACTCGTGACACTGGCTGCCAAGTGTCAGAGGTGAAGCAGGGGGCCATGCTTGAGTCTAACTCCGCCGTCCTTTCTCCCCTTGTCTTATTCCCACAATGCCCTTCTTACTGTTTTTTTTCTGGTCAGTGCCCACTGTCTGACAACCTAGAAATACTTGAGAAGAAAATATTGTATTACTAAGAATTATTCAGATCATGTTGACTTGTGGGTAGTTCTGGGAGAGGGATTGTCTTATTTGTTAATTGATGTAGGAAGACTCAGCCCATGGTATGTGGCTCTATTCCCTAGGCTGGATCTTGAAGCACAGAGCGAGCAGAAAACGAGCTGTGAGCAAATGAGCAGCCAAAGGTCTCTGCATTTATTCTCTCTGCTCTTGACTGTGAGTTTGAAGTTTTAAGTTCCTGTTTTGACTTCTGGGCAACAACGGACTCTAACCTGGGACTGTAAGCATTTAACTCTTTACCTTAAGTTTCTGTCTGTCTGTCTGGATGTTTTATCATAGCAACAGAAACAAAGCTGAACACAGCTCCGTACAGATTTTCAGCGGGAAAGTTGATTTGGAAATAAAGTCATTCCCTTAAGGCAATGATTGCACAATTGATTATGAAATGAATTTTCTGATATATAAGGCTGAGGGCTCATTAAAATACTACATAAGCATTGAAGGTAACGGTATATATAAAACTTTACTGGAAAAAGAACAGTCTGCTAGAAGGTGAATTGGGTGACTTTCACGTGTCGCTGAGACTGTCCTAGAGGTATACTATTAGGGAGGACACAGATTCTTTTTTTGAATGTGTGTCAACACCTGTGTGCTAGAGAGCAAAATGAAAGAATTAAGCAAAAAATAGTTAATTTTTTATTCTCAAAATTTTTAATATTTTTTTAGTTGTCTTCCCAACCACAGTTTTCCTGCCCTCCTCTTCTCCCTCCCCACTTCAATCTCCTCATCCTCTGTTTCTTTCTGTTCAGAAAGGGGCAGGCTTCACATGGATATTAACAAAGCAAGGCATTATCAAGTTGTGGTAAAACTAAGCCCCTCCTCTTGTATATCAGCTGGACAAGGCAACCCAGTATGAAGAATAGGTTCCCAAGAGCCAGCCAAAGCATTAGGGACAGTCCTTGCTCCCACAGTTAGGAGTCCCACAAATAGACCATGTAAGCAAAGGTGAGTGTTACAGCTCTGGAGCTGCAAACCTGTCCTGACTTACCGGGAAGCCAGGCTGTACCTAGAACCTCAATAGGACTTAGGTTGGTCCCATGCAAACTCCCTGGTTATTGATTTAGACTCTGTGAGCTCCTATGAGTCAGGTTAGTTATTTATGTGGGTTTTCTTGTGATGTCCTTGACCCCTCTGGATCCTACAATTCTTTCTCCTTTTCTTCAGTGAGATTTCCCGAGCTTAGCCTACTGTTTGGCTGTGGCTCTTTACATCTGTTTCTGTCAGTTACAGGTTAAAGGCTCTCTGGTAACAGTTGGGGTAGTCACTAATCTGATTACAGTATATGACTAGTTCAGGCTACGTACCCACTATTGCTAGAAGTCTTAGCTGGGGCCGTCCTTATAGATCCATGGTAGTTTTCTTTGCATTAAGTTTCTACCTGACCTAGAAAAGTGCCCCCTCAATATCAGTCATCTCTTTCAGCACTCCTTCCACCCCAAGCCTATCCCTCAAGTCCCTATCCCCACCCACCCAGAGGTTCTCTTCCTTTTCCCCTTCCCAGGGAGATCAATGCATTTCCCCTTAGGTCCTTCTTGTTATCTAACCTCTATGGGTCTGTATATTGTAGCATGATTATTCTATACTTTACAGTTAATATCCACTTATGAGTGAGTACATACCATGTTTGTCTTTCTGGGTCTGGGCCACCTCACTCAGAATGATTTTCTTTCTAGTTCCATCCATTTACCTTCAAATTTCCTGATGTCATTGTTTTTTTTTATCAGCCAAGCAATACTCCATTGTGTAAATGTACCACATTTTCTTTATCCATTCTTCAGTTGAGGAGAATTAGGCTGTTTACAGGTTCTGGTTATTACAAATAAAGCTTCTATGAACATAGTTGAGCAAGTGTCCTTGTGATATGATCAAGCATTCTTTGAGTTACGCCCAAGATGGGTATAGCTGGATCTTGAGGTAGATTGATTCCCAGTTTTCGGAGAAACCGCCATACTGATTTCCAAAGTGGCTGTACAAGTTTGCATGCCCACCAGCAATGGAGGAGTGTTTCCCTTGCCCCACATCCTCTCCAGCATAAGCTGTCATTTGTGTTTTTGAACTTAGCCATTCTGACAGGTGTAAGATGGAATCTCAGAGTTGTTTTGGCTTGTATTTCCCTGATGGATAAGGGGAGTGTTTTTGTGACAAGGCTTCATTCTGTAACATAGGCTGGACTTGAACTGGCTAGATAGCCGAGGCTGGCTTCTCAAACTTGTTTTCCTCTTCCAGCAAGTGTTTGGACATATCAACATGGGCCACCTTTTTGGCTATTGTTGGGATTTTGATAGGGATTGAGAATGCAGATAACATACATGTTGCCGTAACATCGATTCTTCAGATCTTTGCACATAGATCACATTTCCATACCCTGTTTTCTTTAGGCTCTTTGCCCAATGTTAGAGTTTCCAG
Organism: Ellobius talpinus; assembly: GCA_001685095.1. Lineage (NCBI taxonomy): Eukaryota > Metazoa > Chordata > Mammalia > Rodentia > Cricetidae > Ellobius > Ellobius talpinus. The sequence goes on from LOJH01007187.1 coordinate 29,057, forward strand.
AATACACATCTTTCAACTTATTGACTACATTTATTCCTACATATTTTGCTTCTTTTGCTTAAGTACTAGTGGATTGCTTTCTTAATTTCTTGTCTCTGACAATTTATGTCTAGTGTAGAGAAGTACATTTTCTTTTTTTTATGTTGACTTTTTGTCTTGCAACTTCACTGGTTAATTAAGAGTTGTAAGGATTCTTAACTGGAGTCTTGAAAGACCACAGTGATGTTTTTTATTGACTTGGTTCTTGTGGGATAATACTTTAGAAGTCACAGAATTTCTTGGAGTCTTGGTTCCTACATCTGTAAACACTAGGATTAAAGTTTTAATTTTATATGTAACCTGGTGCCAGACCCATAATAAGCCATTCAGCGTCCAAGAGATAATAACTCTTAATATGATTATTTCCTAATTTTTCAGATGTCTGCAGCATCTCCAATTGCAGACAGTGGATCCTATGAACTGGCCCTTCCTGAATGATTTCTAGCCTTCAGAAAGCAAATGAACAAAGAAAATCACTTCCTTAGGGATAGAAACTTCTTGAACTGAACCCAAGTTCAAAACATTGACTTATTTTGGAAAATTTCTTTTAAAAAATGATCAGGCCATTCTTCTGTGTTTAGAGTATGCTTTGGTTTGAATTATGTCAGTACAGAATAAAGATGTTAAATAGCTTGGAAGCAGAGGGAAAAGCTCCCTAAGAGGGGCTGATGAATAAACATGAGCCTGTTTTCTAGGCAGATTCCCTGAAGACCAGGTAGCCCTAACTGTCCCTACGTGAAAGCCCAGCACTGTAGAGTGTCCCCTTAGTCATACTTTGAGTCACCAGTGGTCACAGAGGAAGGAATGGAAGTCTGTGGTGGGGGATTCACAGTACACAGACCACTTAAGAGTCAATAGCAAGGCACAGTTCCATTATCTGGCTGGCAGGGTTTGGAGAAGAAACTTCTCAGGGTAGCAGAAGGTGTCATATCACCTAAGCTGTATGCTATCTTCACTACTCAGAGAGGGCCCCCCCACACGCTCCTGCTTCATCTTTCACACACATTGTCATCTCCCCCTAGGAAGCAGGTTCTCACCAAACTGCTAAACTCATAACTTGCATCTTTGGAGCACTTGGTGGGGATAAGGCCCAGGGGAGTATCTCTGATTTCACTTCCCAGGAAACGAGTAGGGAGGTAAGGAAAGATTACGCCAGGTGGCTTTTTAAACTCTGTTGCTTCCATCAAGAGCTCATTCTGGACCAAGGAGAATGGAAAAAGTTGCTCACTGCCAAGCTGGACAGGGTTGATACCTGGGACCCACCCTGTGGAAGGAGAGTATTGACTGCTAAAAGTTGTCCACAGATCCCCATATATGGTGGGTGTGTATGTGTGTGCACGCACACATGCACTTTATGTAAATGTAATAGATAAAGACTAACACTAACAATGAAGGGGCTCATTCTGGGAAGCCTCAGCCTGGAGTCAGCCACAGTGGAATTCGCCACCACGGAAAGTTAAGGGTGACCTCTTCGCTGGTCTGGAGAGCGGGAGACTGCCTCTGTCTCTCAAAGGAGCCAATGTCATGATTTTGGGGAACCAAAAACCCCAACTGATCAACATCTGACAGAGCCTAGAGGGGGCTCTCCAGGGAGAACAAGTTCCTTTCAATTGTCTTGAGGTTCCCTTAGCCATCAGACCTTCCTGGATGGTTAGTTTCTTCTAGGGATGAGAGCTATGGAAGCTTGAGAAGCTACAGTGTAGAAGAAAACCTCTTGTTTACAAATGCTAGGGGGTAATTAGCATATTTTAGAGAGGCTCTTAGCTGGTGGTTCTAGTTAGTGGAAAGCCTCAGCCCTTTGTTCATCCCTTTCTTGAGGCTCTGCCTTCAGAGCCTGGGTAGACAAGGAGACTCTGATCCCGGCTTAGAAATAATGGATTTCCTATTTTCAAGTCTCCCACAGGAATCTGTCACCCCATCTCCTGCATCCCAGATGGTGAAGAAGTAATATGTTGTCCTTTGATAACTGCTTTTATGTATCAAAGCTCTTATTTACCACTTGGTGGGAAAATGAGAGGCTAGGAGCATGGGTTTATTTTCTTTCCTTTTTGGCTGGAACTGTTAGGCTTGTTTACCCCAGGACAAGCTTCTCACTGGAAGTATAAAAATGTAACTCTTGCACACACTGGCTTTGGTCTCTCTCTCACTCTCCCTTTCCCTCTTCTCCTCTTCTCTCTTTCCCCCTTCTTCCCTCTCTCTCTTTCTCTCTCTCCCTTTCTCCCCCTCTTCTCTTCTTCCCTCCCTCCCCCCTCCCC
>LOJH01007188.1:6192-17708 GCA_001685095.1 Ellobius talpinus
GAGAGAGAGAGAGAGAGAGAGAGAGAGAGAGAAGAGAGAAGAAAAGAGGGACAGGGGCCCCAAGAGAGACACGCAACGCAGAGAGAGAACAGAGATCCAAGATGGCCGGGGGAGGTGGGCAGGGTCACTGGGAGTGGGCGTGGCTTGCCTCTTAAAAAGACAAAAACCATAACAGAGAAAAGTTCAGAAAGGCTGCAGCAGAGGTGCCTTGACACCGTAGAGGAGACCTAAGGATGTGCCACAGAGCGGTCCTTCATTTTCTCTTCCTCTCTTTCTCTCTTCCTTCTTTCCTATCTCTTCCCTTTCCATCCCTTTCTCTTCCCTTCCCCCACTCTCTCTTTCTTCTTTGTATGTTTTCCTTTTGTTTCATTCTGCTGCATTCTGACCCGCTCACTAAACTGCCTTACAACTTGGGTGGTGACAGAATTCTCCTGGGGCTTTGGGGGCTCCCCAGGGTTAACAAAGAGCCGTTGTTAGTGTGGTGTGCCGTTTTGTGTTGATAAAATGCAATCCACAGGGTCTGCAATAACACAGCTGTGGATCTTTAGTGCCTCAGGATTCTAGAAATCCACTGAAGCTAGACCTTGACTGTGTGCCCAGAGTTGTGTCGTCCAGAAGCACATGGAAGGGTAGCAGGGGACCCATGGCTAAGAGTCAAAGTGCAGTGAGGCTTTGTGGGAGGAAGAGATTGGAGGATGGAGGCACTTGGTCTGAGAGACTTTCCCTCTCAGCATCTCGACTTCCCTGAACGCCCGCTGCCTTGCTCTCCCTTCTGGGCAGCTTCCTGGTTGCAGGTGGCTTCTGTCCCTCCCATTTCCTTGAATAGAGTCCCAAATAAATGCCCAAATTCCAACTCTGTGAGAGCCTTCAGTTTCGGTGTTTAGCCCTAATTAGTGATCTTTCTCTTTATTTCTCATTTCAGTTTCTACATGAGAGTTAAACACACTGTTCTCACCCCCGAGGCTTGACTGAGAGTGGAACCACTATATGGCGGGTAAGGAGCCCCAGCCAGAGAACAGGGGAGAGCCAGGTGGCCCAGTGACCACTGTGAGGGCCGATGTGGCTGTGTGGTACAGGGTTTCCCAATGACACCAGAGGTCACTCTATTTTAGGGATCTAAGGAAGCAGAGAAGACCATGGAGGACATATGGGAATCATGAAGTATCTGACACAGGACTGAACTCAGCCAACTAAAAACAAGACCTTCAGATCCAACTAGAACTCTTCGAGATACTGAAAGAAGATGGCCAGCGCTGTGTAAGAGGGAGCACCACTCCCCAGTTGTTATAAAAGGGGAAGAGTTAAGGGGAGGGTGCAGTATCTGCAGCTGCTCAAACACACTGATAATTCTTCGAACAGGTTCCCTAGAGATCATTGTTCGTTCGCCAGGTTGGGTGGGTCCTAGAGTCACTGAAGTCCCTGCAATCGCTTCCTGCTTCCTTCTTCCTGTGAAGATTCAAGTCTTCTTAGCACCGGGGCATCCTCGGGGCTTATTTCTGATTCCAAAGAAAATCATTTTGCCACAGCTAGAGAGAAACAAGTGCATCTGCTTTGCCCAACTCTTTTTGAGACACTGATAAATTGGTACCCATGTATCGGCAGTCTGCTCCCGTGATGACAAGGATGATGCCAGGCAAGCAGTAGGTCACAGACTGTCAGAGGCCTCTCCGGAAAGAAGCTTACCCAATGGATATGCTGGTATCTAACGTCTCCCTAACCATCTATTCTTCCTTCTTGGGTGCCTTGCTCATGCCCAAGAAAGCTGACCTATAGGAACAACAGCATCGATGATTTCCTGCCAACAGTTGTGGTAGTGAGCGTTGTGGACTCCCCCACTGGAACACCCTGGTGGAGAGTGAACTGAACTCCTCATCCAAAAGTTGAGCCCCCTGGTGGCCTCCTCTGGCTAAAAGCCCTCAACTTCCTGAAGAACCTGATCCAGGCTGGGTTCCAGACCCTGACAGGCACCCAATCACTCTCATGGAAAATTCACTTTCTTTCAAATTTATGGCTTCTCAACACCCTAACTTGGCCTTCCCAAACCTTCTCTTCATTATCGAACAGTCCTCAAATCCCCAGGTGCAGCCTCCTGCCTGCTGGAACTACCACAGAGGGCAAGGAGGAGAGGCAGGAGTGGCTCTGGCCTCAGGCCTTGTCACCTTGCTCCAAGCACTGGGCCCCCATTTGCTGTAGTCACTTTAAACAAGGGGAAAACCTGCTGGAAATTTTGGGGAAGCACATTTGTAAAAAGTTGGATGATCCCAGCAGCCTGAGAGGAAAGAGGAAGCAGAGTGGGGGCTGACACACAGCAAGTCGCTCGCTAACACAAAATGAATTCACTTTCCTTTGCCTCTGGTGGAGCAGAGTCCTACACAGAACCAAAGGCTAACGCAGTATCAAGGCCAAAAAAAAAGAAAAAGAAAAAGACATCATGAAACATGAGAGACCACATGAAAATGTCCTTGAAGAAGTCTTTTTCAATTGTCCCCAGTCCACATGTTTTATAGGACAGACTAAATTTTCAGTAAAACAAAGGACTTAAAAATGGAGGCACCCTCGATTTTATAACCCATTTATCTCAGCCCTTTCCAGAAATGCATGAGAAAGCAGACAAAGTAAGAGGCAAGGGCTCCAGAGTGACCATGTAGGCATAATGTGACTTCGCTTAAAAAGGTGTCTGTGTGTGTCTGTGTGTGTGTGTGTCCGTGTCTGTGTGTATGTGTGTGTGTCTGTGTCTGTGTGTCTGTGTGTGTGGTGCTTGGTGTCTTCCTCAATTACTCTCCAACATAGTTTGTGAGACAAGGTCTCTCACTGAGCCTGGAGTGTTCTGATTTGGGTAGACTGGTTGCCCAGCGAGCCCCAAGGATCCTTGTTCCTCTTCTGGCCCAGCAGCACTAGGATTAAGAGGTCTGCCACTGAGCCCAGCTTTTTCCCTGGGGTCTGGAGATCTGAACTCAGGTCCTCGTGCTTGTACAACAAGCGTTCTACCAAGTGAGCCATCTCTCCAACCTCTTAAAAAGCATCATTTGGGCTGGAAAGACGGCTCAGTGGGTAAAAGCAAAAGCAATTGAAGAAGACACCCAACACTGACCTCTGGCCCCCACATGCACATGTATACATGTACACACGCACCCACTCACACATAAACACACATAACAGAGTAGTGCTCCAAAATATCTTGAAACGACAGAAGGGGACAGCATGTGGTTTCCAGCATGTGCCACCAACCTTGATCTCTTGGGACCCTGTACTAACAAAGCATCTGGAGTTAACAAGCATGTTTGAAAGTGAAGGAAAGTACTTGATGAGTTATTGATGTTGCCCGTGGTACTAGACAATGACACTAAGTGCCTGGCACATGTGACATTTTGCTTCTTATTCTCACAGTCTAGAAGTCACTTACACAAACCATAACAGAACATCTCCAGAATGGTAAAATCAATACAGCCCCAACTTATTTAAGGGATCACGGGCCTGGAGTATAAAGAGAGCAACCAGCTCATGTCTGTTAATCATTCTTGTATTACACAGATAGAATATCTGAGATGTGCCTTTCTGGATTAGGAGCCAGGGAGGTGAACCCCAGGTGACTTTCAAAACGACAGGTGTCTAAGGCACTCTGCCTATAGCTTCTTGTAAAACTGATTAACCAGTTTCAGTAAATTTCTCTATCATCTCATGTTGAAAATATCAACACTTGACTCATCTCACTTAGGGAAATGCTGACAGAGCCAGGAGGAGGAGGGAGGAGGTGCTCCTGTCTCTTAGCCCGCCCCAGCTGATCTTGACATCCTCCTCCCTAGGTTCCCTTGCGTTGTAGAACAAGCCTGCATTACACATCCTTGTGACCCTGGGATGTCTTGCAAATTCACTCGGCAAGGAGAACTGGAGGTCAGCGTGATGCATTGTGGGCTCTGAGCCATGACCCTTTGCCACAGCATCACGTTCCTGGTCCAGTCAAGGTCTTGGTCTCCTCTAAGAGATCCTGGTTCATTGAACAGGACCCAGGACAAGGCAGTCAGTTGGAACTTGGGCACTGGCTGTAACTTCCACACTCCAGCTGGAGAGAGTGGTCAGCGCTCTGAGGGGAGGTTTCTGTTCGCATCTCAGTCTACTGGCAAGGGGAGATCTGGACCATCTCCGATGTCAAGTGATTAGTGGCATGGGGCCCCTGACATGGCGATTAGCCCTGTGGTTGTTGACAAGCCACATCTGAGACAATGCAGTGCGGCGCCCTGTGTGCTGGCAACACAGACTTACGAGCTCAACTGTTTCCTCTTTCCTGATATAATGAATGGGCTGTGACAGAGTGACAGGACAGGGTGTTTGTATTTGTGCCCATAAAAAATCTTGAGGAGAGGGAGATCGCTCCAGAATTTAGACCTGGGGGGATCGCATGCAGATGTCAGGCAGCCTCTACTGGGGCTGAATTTGCTGCTAAAACGGTCCCGAAGTCTAAAAACTGGACACCAGAGCACAGCTCCTGAGAAATGGTGATGGGGGGGCAGAGACTCAGCGACCCCTGAGCCTGAGCTAGGGCTGCTTTTTTTTTTCACCCAAATGTCAAACAAATTTCAGTATTGGAACCCTAATGAACCAGCAGTAAATGCAGACATCCTTACCTGCCCCCTTCCTTGTGGTCCCTTTTCCTTATCTTTCTCCTTTCTGGTCTGTTCTCAGCACATATCAGGGCTCTAAATGCCAGGGACTGATCATCACACATGACTGCAGGAATCAGAAAAGCTGGGCCAGCAGCATCTGCTGGCTTCCAAGTGAGGGATGAGATGAAGGAAGGAAGGTGAATCTGCACATCTTCTTTGTTTAAAGATCCCCTAAGGGTTAGTTTGTGTGATGCTAAGTAAACGAGTTGAGGTAAGATGGGCATAGCCGCACCAGCCTGTAAACCAGAGTTCAGAAGACAGATGACAGGAAGATGAATACAAGTTCACGGCTGGCTTGGCCTACACAGAGAGCTCCAGGCCAGCTCCACCTACAATTAAGTAGCGTGACCTTGCAAAGCTTAAAACAAGCTGTTTTCAGAGTCACAGAGACATGCTGAGATCCCAGCTTGTCTGACCCTATGCCACTACCACTACCTTTTCCTTTCATAATCTCATGATCCCTTATATGCTGAAAAGGAGCATGCAAGACACTCACTCCGTCCTATGATAAACACACAGTATCATATGCTCCCTGGGATGGCCACCCTAACAAAGAAGAATTGATACAGCTTAGGGAAGGGTACCTTGGAAGGAAGCCGAGGCTAGATGAGAAAACCCTGGTTCCAGACTCTCCCTTCTTTCCCAGCTTGTTGGTTGTCCCTGGAACCACTGCCAACCTCCAGTCAAAGATTTCCCAGTAATGAAAGGGTAAATGGTTTGGGTATCTAAGGTCTATCCCTCAGCTCTTTCGGATTCTGTGATTTCGTGAAGGAATTCTTGGTGACAGAACTTGATACTTCCATGGAAAGAGAGGTTCTAGGATGCCTGTGCCAGCCTACAACAACAGAAAGTAAGTCCACATCAACATCAAATGGAGGCGAAAGACACTAACAATATATATTTCACAAAGAAAAACAAAAAAAATTGTTTCATGCACTTTCCAGCTCCAATTACTACTTCTCCAATTACAAATGGTTTTACAAGTAATCTGCTCGAGCTAATTGTATTAGCTTGGGCTGTTCACAAATAGCACCATTCACAATATCACCGCAGAGAACCTGAAATCAGATTAAACTAATTTAGCCAATGGAGGATGGAGAGAGGCTCGGGAGATAGTATTCAGTTGATGGACACAATATCAGAAAAGAATACCCGGTGAAAGCAAACTTCTTTAGGGTTTGGATTGGAAAGCACTCGTTCCACACACATATCTGAGGAGCTTGGTCTAAAATATTAGCAGTCTCTCTGCACCAGAGATGTTAGTCCTTACCTCCCTCTCTGCCTTGGTTCTGTCAGGAAGCCGCGGAGCATACATCCACAGTGCCTAGCTAACCATGTAATTGAGAACTCCCCACTCTCTTCACTATGGGAATCTGTCAGTTAAAGTCTAAGGATACATCCGCACCGCTACGAAAATGAACTTACACAAATCTGGCTGTGGATCAGGAGGGGCTGGGATGCAAGCCGACATTTTGCTACTTAATTGGCTGGGGCCAACTTAACATTGCATGTGTGTGTTGGGGCGCTGGTGTGCTGTATTATATGACTCTTCTTGACAGACCTATTTAGTGAGGAGGAGGTGTTTTTCTCTCCTAGATAATTGCTCAAAATCACGCTTTCAAAGTCAGAGTGATTCAAACTTGCCTGTCTGTATTTTGCAAACACACTCGGAAGGAATGCAAATATATCCTATTTCTCTTTCGATGCACAAGTTTGGGGGTTTTTCCCCCTTTCTTTCTCCCCTTCCTTGAGCAATGAAGGAAAAGGAACTCAAATACCCTAGAGTTCAGCCCATCCCCAGTATAATTTACATGGACCAAATCTTACAGAGAATGTTTTAACCCCAGTGCAAGCCCAGAAGTCTCTCTAGGAGCTGTTGAAACAGACCCTGCCAGTCAAACAAAACACTGGGGCCCTAAATGTCCTCTTGCTAGGTAACTTGTTAGACATTAGTAGGTTTGAAAAATATTGAGGATGGAGTCCTCCCCTGCTATGTCCCTGGCAACACACAGTAAGTTTTTAAACAGAATATTAAGGCACCTCAACTTATCCTTCTACCCTCTTTCCTTGTCTGACCCCTCTTATCCTAATCTACTGAGTCCAATTAATGCTGCCTGTTGGAATGTTGACTCATCTTGTTGGCTTCATCCTGTGCAGCTGATCACAGATGCTGAGCTCCTGAGTGCACCGGCCACAATGTGCCCAAAAGACAGCACTTCATAGCACGTTCCCATCTGGTTCTTACGTTCTTCCCACCCTTTCTCTCGGCCACATACGAGTCATACTGCCCCTTTATCTTTGGAAACACTTTGGGGGGTATCCCTAGCAGAACAGGCCCTGTATTAACAGGCCCTGTATTACCCAAAGACACAGAATGTTTAAGAAAGGGGGCGTTCCTTTTATCCTTTGGCTGGCACCTGGCAGAGTGGATGGAGAAGAGGCTTTGAGATCAGTCCATCTTCATGCCCCTCCAAAAAATGATCTCTCCCCCATAGGGCAGGAGCCACTTCTTATCTATAAAAAGGACGTTGTTACAGATTTACATGACACTCAGCATGGTAATCATCTGGACCATGTTAGTGCTGCATGGCCAGCAGCCTGCTTTGTCTCTGATTCCCATGACTGTGTTCTCAAGAGCTGTGTTAGCATGTTGTTTTCACCTTTTATCTTCAAATATCCATGTAGAAATCCTAATATGGTTGATACAGACATTAGTAAGCACAGAAACATCCTAATAAGAGAGTTCCAAAAGAGGTCATTGAAGGTGGCTGATACAACCAGGTAACCATGATGACCCACATGTATTTTAGATGTCACCAGAGTTCTGTAGGGACCTCACAGTTAGGACTCAAACACCAAGACATCAGAAGAAATTTAATGAAGATTCCATGGTCTAGAAAGTACTGTGGACTAACACCAGAAAAGACAAAGAACTGCTTGGCATAGATTAGTGCATACAAGAAGTGAAATGCAGGGCCAATCCTAGGAATTTATGGGATTCTGTTTTGTTATTGAAGGAAACACAAAGGTCTGGATATGGGGTGGCCCTTGTATACTGTTCACTGAGATCTGATCCTAAAGAATTAAAGAATTACATAATCCCTTACAAACACTAGAGGAATTTCAAGACCATCCCAACCTACTCCTTCTTTTCAAATAGGGAAACTCAATCCTGCAAAACATACGTCTTCAAATAGCTACATTTTAGTAATTAAACCAAGTCTATTGTTTTCTATGAAAGGTAAAAATATGGAGATCTGGCCTCCTTCTCAAGGTAAATATTTGATGCTGGTATGAAATGTTAAGAGTGGTTCCTACAAAGGAACATCTGGCCAAGTCATCATCCTCACCAACAGCCTGGGATAGGAGGGTTTTCTGTTGTCATTGTTTTCTGTTTGTTTGTTTGTTTGTTTTTTACACTGTAATGACCAAATAAATAAACTACCAGTGTTTCAACTGTTGTTGGATTGCCAGGCGGTCAATTTAACTAACTGAAGCACAACTAATTGTGAAAACGGAGGTCTGATTGTGTGTTGCTAGTACACGTGATATCTTACAGACTCTCTTAAGAGACAAGAGAACTGAAACCATTCCCGAGACATTGCTGGAGTAAAAACTCAGTAGTGAAAGAGTTTACCTGGAATATAGAAATAAAAATTGCGAAGGATATGAGCCACGTGGCCTCAGTGTCTCCTTCTAAAATGAAGCTACTGTGACCTAGCGCAATAATAAAGGTTTAAAACTGCAGATGTAGGATGGGCACCAGGAAATGAGGAATCACCCCACAACATCTCCTCTAGTTACCAAGCCTGTTTGGAATGCAATTCTTGTTTCCAGTTGGGATAGTGAGTGCAAGTTCCCAGCATAAGAAAGGAAATCCCAGACCACTAGAGATCCTCAAGGGCTCTGGAATATCTTGGGTTTCAGATGTGATGGCACACACGACTAGAGAATACTGTCCAAAGCCTTCGAGGTTTTTGTTGTTGTTTTGTTTCATGGGGGGGTTGTTGTTTGTTGTTCTTTTTGTTTTGTTTTGGTCAAGAGTTTTTCCTGTCAATCTCTCCCTTCCAGGCTGGGAAGATCCCCGTGTAGACCCCCTCCCCCACAGGAACCTCAGCCAATGCCAACTGATTTAAGGAGGAAAAGAATCCTCCCCTGCAGCTAACACAGTTCTGTATTAAAGTTGGCAGAGACCCCTTGTCTATTATAGGGCCTTAGCATCCAAGCATCTCAAAAGAAGAGTGTCCCCAGCCGCCTGCCCTGGAAGAGACATATATTCTTAACTTGTCCTTGATAGTGGTATGCTAATAACAGTAGTTTTTACTTAGACACAAACCAATGCCCAACTAATATGACAGGAAAAGAAAAAGACTCAAAATGAGCGAGCAAATGAATCCCAAACAGAGGGTGTCGCTGGGAACGGAATGGTTTGTTTCACTTCTGTTTTCTCTTTTGTCTTCCAGATGCTCTGCAATGAGAAGCATTCTTTTCTAATGCCAGGAGGCTCCATGCTTAGAGGAAAAAGCAGAGGATCGCTGTTGGAAGAAGAGGGGAAGGGAAGCTGCTCTAAGAAAAGTGAACGAAGCAAAGGCTCTTGTGAGAACACAGTGGCAAACTAAGGCAAGGGTCAGGCTTCTGGAGTTGATCCCTACCCACATTCTGCCTTTTGCTTTGCTTGGGGGCTGGGGCAGAAATAGTGGAGGCACAAGAAGTTCTGAGGTCATAACTAACCAGGCAAATCAATGCCATCTGGAGGAATGTGGGGTTTTCAAAGGATCCTAAAAGGATGCCTACTTTGCCAAGGGAGGGCACATAGATTTCAGAGCCTGCACCATTTTCTCCTATGCCCTCCTCTTCCTTCAGATCTCTAGTTCTTGAACTCCTGGGTTAGACTGTATCTTGTGGGGGGAGTGGAGTTTTAAACAAATACTAGTCTCAGAGACCTGTAAAGGGAATAGAGTCAACCCTTTCAGACCGAAGGACAACAGAGCAGCTTCCTAGAACTGCGTGGAGGCAGCACAGATAGCGCCATTGACAAGCACATGAGTCTTAGGTGAGACCTGACTGTCTCTGGTCAGATGATATTTCTCCAATGGGCTGACATGCTAGATGGAAAAACAATAAAGCAAGCAGAAAAGGAGGGCAGCTGTCAGCCAAGCACTTCGTTTTTGGTTGTGCAGAGGTCCTGGGCAGGGGTGGAAGCAACCACACCTCTCAGATGATTCAACCTGCTGCCCTTCATTTTCCATTTGAACCAAGCATAAAGGAGGCCTAGTAAGACTGGTCCCGTGGCGAGGGGGGGGCATCTGAAATAGTATTTCTGGTAGAAAGACCTAGTGTAAGCAAGACCAAGTATTATCTGTTAAGATCAGGTAATATTTTTTTCTGTGGTTTGGTTTTGGCGTCACATTAATCCAAGGGCCCATCTACTCTTCTTTGGTACAGATGCCAAAGCTTGGAAATGGGTAGCCAGGCTGCTTCCAGGTTGGAGCTCCACGAAGGAGACCCGTATGGAACTACAGCCAAGTTAACGCTTCTTTTCCGTATTCCACACCATGCCTCTCCTGCCTTGCTTCCGGGGTCCCTTCAGACATTGCTTACTCGGTCGTCCCCTCAGGCTCCACCATAGTGTGCTGGGTGGCTAGGAGTGGGTGAGGACCCAGGGTACCACGAGCAAAGTTTGCCGCTTTGGTTCTCATTTCAAAACTACTTGAAAATGAAGAACAGAAAGAGGTAGGTGTGTTTCAGAGATGCTGTTAAGATTAAAGGGTACACGGAGTTTTGCAAGGACAAAAGCCTATATTCACTCATCTGTTCAGTCATCCGATCACAGGTCTGTTTCTTCACCCGAGGGAAAAAAATAACTACTGACTTTCTACACTGTGCCAAGAAGTTGGGGGGCATACAAGAGTGTACAATGAAGAGGTGATGTTAAGGCCACACAAATGGAATAATACAGTTTTCAAGGTTATAGGACCTGGGGGGGCACTAACCAAATCTACCGTGGGAAGGTTCTGGCATTCTGACAAAGGGGCTTCACAAAATTTCCAAGCACTGTGGGGTAACAGGCAGGAGGGTGCCAGTGCTGGGCAGAGGGTTAGGGGACAGATCACATTCAGGAGCTGGCCAAGTTGAAAGAGAAGATTGGGTCCTTAGACCAAGGGTTCTACAGGGCCTGAGGGTCCATAAGTCTTATCTGTTCTCCACGACTGCCAAGCAGTTTTATGGCAGAAGCCCAGCACTATATCCCCTAGCTCACAAGTTCAGTTGACTCCCTGCTGCCGGCATAGAAAACCCTTATTTGGGGTCCACATTTTACTTCTAGAGCCATCAACATTGGCTTCTAGCAAGTGTGGACAAACAACCGCACTCCTATAATTTATAAAGCACAGACATAGACATGTAGCTAGTTCATAAAGAGAAGAGATGCCAGATATCCTGCAACATCCTGATTTCCTGGGTGTCAGCAAGCAAGGAAATATGTGGAAGGCTCCTGGGAGCAGGAAGCAACATCAAATGAGAGTTTGGGGAACACTCCATGTCAGAAGCCCTTTATCTAAGCATCCCCTGACATGGGCCTGAGAGAAATTGTTCGGTGTGTTATAGGATGCGCCCTAGATGCCAGGAGCACCTCAGTCCCCCTGCTCCATTCCAGAGCTGTGACCATCCAAAATGTCTTCAGGTATGGCTAAATGTCCTCTGAGGGTGGGTGGAGGGAAACAAAATGGACTCCATTTGTGCACCCCTGGTCAGAGCATTCACAGTTAGGAGGTTTAATGACATTGGTTTTTCAGTGGGTGCAGTGTCTGGCAGCCACACCTTTCAGGTGTGTGTGTGTGTGTGTGTGTGTGTGTG
>LOJH01007188.1:17732-42366 GCA_001685095.1 Ellobius talpinus
GAGAGAGAGAGAGAGAGAGAGAGAGAGAGGGAAACAGAGAGACAGAGATGCATGTTTGTGCACGTGTGTGGGATGGAAGTGAGAGAGAGACTCATGCTCCTGCATATGTGTGTGGGGTGGAAGCGAATGCCCATGAACAGGCAGGCATGCAGGAGGACAGAAGGGTAAATCAGGTGTCCTCTCTGTCACTCTCTGTTTTATCCCCTTGACTGGTTCTCTCACTAAATCTGAAAGATATAAATGGTTCCTCACTTTTTCCATTGAACTGGAAAACCAATAGGTCCCAGCGATCCTCCTGCCTCTGCCTTCCCAGCTCACTGGCCTTATCTGGCTTTGAAGTGGGTGCTAGGAATCCCAATCACAACCTCATGCTTGCAAAGCAAACACTCTTACCCACTGAATCACTTTCCAAGCCCATCAGATCTAGCCTGGAGGAGGAACATGGAACCACAGAATCAGCAGTCCAACAATGCCCCTGTGAGAGGCCTGATCACACTTAGTAAAGGTCTCTCCGAAAAGTGGAAGGACTTAGAGTGTCCATTCCACAAACCTACCCATCTCTGTGTGTCTACAGGGGTCTCAGGAATTTCAGGGAGTTGCTGATAGAACCTGACTGATAAATGTCAAATAGAAGCTGCTGATAGAAACCTGCTGGGGCCTTGGGTGGAAGAGGTGCCAGGAGAGTAAATTGCCTCTGCTTCCAAGCTCTGAATCTTACAATCTAAATACCCCGTCCTGAAGAGGGAAGAGCGTGGGAAGCTATATCACAGACCAGATGCAAACTGGGGTCTGATCGTGTGCTAGCTTACACACCATATTATCTCCCCACAGAACTCTTTGGGCTGGACCGTCATCACCTCACCACAGGCCCTAAAGTCCAGTAATAGCTAAGCTTGCTCTAAACAAAAAGCAAAGTAAACTGTTAATGAACTCCGTTGCATCACATAGTTTTATTTATACATATATGGAGAGGGGAGTGTTTTTTGGCTTATGATTTTCCCTGCTATGGGGTCACTATATCATCCTCAATCTGATTCTGGAAAAAGAGGCTACCCATTGGAGTGGAACCAGCTTCTGAGGACCCCCCCACACTTTCCTAAGACGCTGCAGAAGCTGGTGTCTGTGAGGGAAAGGGAAGACAAGGTAGAGACCTCAAGGAAAGGGACAAAGGGATATAGGACTAGAGAATCTGCTGTTAGCTGAGTGCTTGTCTACCTTACAGAGCCCCAGAGCTGCTCATTCCAGTGATCCCAGCACTCCTGAGCTCAGACGGGATGGGAGGGGGGATGGACAGCAGGACACTGTCACTGAATGGGGAATGGGGAGGACAGGAAGCACTTCCTACGCTTCCTCTTTCCCCACCCATCAACACACTGTTAAATTTGCTTGAAGAAAGTGGCAGACACTCCAAGGACATTTCCGAGTTCCTTTTGAGTTTGTTCATTATTTCCTGGCTCTGTGGCTTTTTGTTTTGTTTGGCTTTTTTCTTCAAAAGTGAGGCTACTTCTAGAAGAATTCTTTTAGAATTCTTTATCACTGAGCCCTGGTCTACCCAGCTGCTTCCACCAGGGAAAGCCGACACCAAACGCCACCCTGACAGCCAGACTTTCTGCACAGAGGCTTAATTACTCATTATGAGATCCCATCAACAGGAGCTCCGGTCTGTGGTTTTGTAATAGGGCTGTTATCTTTCCTAAGACTTTCAACTCCTTCACTAAGGGACTGTGGCAGAGATGTCCGCCGCCCACCACCCCGCTTTCCGCGTTCAGAAGAGAGCGAAAGGATTTTAATGCGTGAATCTGATGCCATTAACAATGCTGACAGCTGTTTAATCCCAGTAGAAATAACAGCTGAGTCCCAACTGCAGGAAAAATAATTAACTCTTCAGTGGGCTAGGAGGGAGAGATCTTACGAATCAATTACGGGGCTCCGTCCTACCTGTGGTTTTTGTCAATTATTCGGGGAGACTCTGTGGCTAATAAAATGACGGGAGGCCCTTGAAGGCAAAGCGACTTGTTAAATCCAGAGAACAGATTTATTAAATGGGCCTGTTCGAAGTTCACCATTAATTAAACTAAAGAACCATTTTTTTCCCTCTAGGTTTCCCCTGAATCGTGAGGCATAAAGAACTAAAGGATAAAGTGAGAGATGGTGGTGACCCGCTGGCAGGGAGGAGGGCTGAGCTGGAAGGGAAAGAGAAAAACGGGCTCTGTAGCTAAAACAGAAACACATGACAGCATGTTTCATTCTGACACGTGCCATTTAATGTAGATTAACCATGTAGACACCTGCTGACAACACTCATTCTGTTAGCTGGCTCCTCTAGTGATGAGCAGCCAGCCCCTCTTTGGGGTTCAGGTCCCCTTGCCCACCCCTACCCCCAGTTTGCTGACATCCTTCTGGTGAGTATCTCCATTGCTTTTAATGTCTAAAATATTACAGATATAAATATGCCTGATTAAGACCCAGCTTGGAAATACGTGGCACTCACTTCGCGCCTCACAGATAATAAAGCTCTCCTGGATCCTCTCCCCGCTCATTTACAATGTGAGACTCCCAGCAGATGTCTTAAGCATCCAAGGGTACAAACAGCAACATTACATGCATTTAAATTTGGCTCTTTGTCTGAATGCCCCTCTCCCTGGCCAGCAGCTGATGACCCCTGGGGACCTGTGTTTCATCTGGAAATGACACGGCTTTGCCACAGGACTTGGCTTTTCGTGGGGGACAAGGACTTGGCTTTTTGTGGGGGACAAGGACTTGTTCTCTCCAGAGAGGTCTGAGGGCTGCTGGCTGGGGAGCGGGGTGGTAAGAAGAAACCTTTCTCAGTTATACGGACTGGTGGCAGGAGACGGTTCCCTGTCAGCAGCAGGTGAGCCCTGGTGGAGCTCCATGAAGCATCTCCTGCGCCATCATCCCCACTGCACTGATGGGAAAATTGGGGTCCTGAGAGGAGAAACGGGCTGTCTGTTTCTTGCCAGTGTTCTATTGAAATGCAATTCAGTAAATATGCCTGGAAAATCATTGGCTAAGCTTCTGAATCTAAACTCACAATAGAAGGCTAACACGCAACGCCTGAACTTGACACCAAGAATTCCAGGGAACATTCTATGGAGTTTGGGCTCACTCAATATCTTTTTTTTTCTTCAAGGAATCATTTACTCCATTTAGCATGGGGAATTGTGATGATTAATTTTCATGACCAACTTGAATCCAGAATCACCTGGAATCACCCAGAAGTACGTCTACAGGGATTGCTTCCAGAGCGGTTTAAAGGAAAACCCACCCTGAGTGTCAGCAACACCATATGATGTGCTAAGATCCAAGATCGAATGGAAAGACCAGCAAGGAGCACCAGCATCCTCCCTTACTTACTGGGACACAAAGGGACCCTAAGCCTCATGCTTCTTCACTCTGTGCTTTCCCTGCCAGGAAGACATGCTTGTATCCTCAACAAGAAACCCTCTTCCCTTAAGTTGCTTCTGCCAATCAGTTTGCCACAACAACACATAAAGTAACTCATACATGACATGAGCTCTTCCCTTCCCGTGTTCACGAAGTCATGGCCTGGCCACATCGTTAACCTTCCTCTTGCCCACACCAGTTGGCTTCTGGGTAAAGTATTGGACTCCTGCTGGGCAAGAAGTCAACTCTGATTTTGGACTATGAAGTACCTAAGGAACATTCTAGAACTTGCCATGAGAACTAGGGCCAGCTGCATAGGGGTTGTGAATTCCTGACCCCCTTTCCCCATACACAGTGATAAACAGGATCGCTGAGCCATACGTGAAACAAAGGCTCCAAATGGGGAGGAGGGGGTCTAACAGCTGAGCCCCTCACCAGGTTCCCAGGAGTCCATCTGGTCAGAGAATGTTCTTCCTAGCTTCAAACTTAAGGGTAGAAGAAAACCGAGCTGGCAAGATGGCTCTGTAGGTAAAGATGCTTGCTGCCAAGCCCAAGGGCCTACTTTGACCCTAGAGTCCCACATGGTGAAAGGAGAGAAGTCCTCTGACTTCTCTGTAAATTTGCTGTGGCATTCATGTGCACACTCCATGTACACACTAAATAAAAGACATACATACATACATACATACATACATACATACAAGCATACATACATACAACTAAAATAGGGGAAAGGACTGGGCAGTTCAATTTCTTTTCTCTCTTTTTTCTTCTTTTAATTTTTATTGATTCTTTGTGGATTTCACATCATGCATTCTGATCCCATTTATTTCCCTGTCCCCTCAAATCTGCCCTCTGCCTTTCAACATCCCCCTCCAACAAAACTAAATTTAAAAGAAGAAAACAAAAACAAACCAAAGAGACAACAAACAAAACAAACAAACACAAAATGAAGAATCTTGTCGTGAAAGCCGTTGTGTGGCCCGTTGAGACACACAGTTTCCCTTTTAGTCTGGTCAGCTTGACTTGCAAGCCTTTGTTGCCTTCACCCACAAAGGGGTTATGTGACAAACATCCCAAGTCCCTTCTTATGGTAATCCTGCGCTCTGCAAATGGCTTGGATCCAATCCAATTGAACATAATAAAATGAAACAATCTGGGAGCGATCTCCAATAGCTTTCGTCTTCACCATACTAATGATTTCAAAACCAATGAGCAGAGCTGGAAAAAGGAGGATGACAGGGAGGAAGGCACACAGGATGCACGCACTCTGCCTGGCTGGTCATCAGCTTCTGCAGCTGGGGTCTGCGCCTGCTGCGGGCGCCCTGCACTTGTCCACGGGGCCTTAAGAAAAGGTGGCCCTACGGCTTTGGTGGTAGACTTTACACAGGAAATTAAGACAGGCTTATGCCCGTATGCATGTAAACTATGACACGTAGCGGAATCCCAGAAGACTGGTCTGTGACATTGGCAAGGGCTTGCTGGGGAACTGTTTGGTCACACCTAGGACCTAACCTCCCTATGGATTAGCTACGAGGACTTCTGCCCATCTGCTTGTTGTGTCCAGAATTCAGAACATGTTATTCCTGTCTGGGGTTGGAGGTCATCATACCCTAGGCTTGGAGAAGGCTAGGAGAATGGTTTGGAGCTAGTCTGGAAATCGCCTTGCATTCATCTGTTCGTTCGTTCATTCCTGCACATTGATCCTGCCCTACAGGTCAGGTACAAGGGCTAAGAGTAGAAACAAAGAGTGTAGTAAGACCTACACTTTGATCTTGGAGAACTTGGGAGAGTAGAAGGAAGGGTCCATAGTTACATTTAAGGTCTTAGACTGCGTGCTAAGTAAAAAGTGAGGGCCGAGAACTGAAGCAGGCTGAGAGAAGGTTCTAGATCACCAGACATCTTCCTCCTCTCAAGCTAGGTGTCCGCCCCCAGGGCACGGCAACATGGCTTCTCCCAGAACTCCTACCAAGCCACCCCTTCCCTCTTTTACAAAGCTCACAGCTAGGGGCCAATGACCAGCTCCTGACTGAGCCTGGTAACCCTTCATCAGATGGAAACCCGATCTTCAGTGTGACTCTAGTTCTGGCTTTTTCTCCTCTATTCAGTTGGCTCTGGAAGTCTGAATGATGTGGGGGAGGGACCACAATCATCACCTATCAGTTGCCTTTGAAAGCCTGGCTGGTAAGGGAAGGGGGAGGATGGACAGCACCCATCGTCCACTCAGAGCTGCATGAGTTCAGATGGAGCAGAACTTGGGACACGGACTGAACTCTTTCCTTCCAAAGACCTCTAGGCACTGATGGGCCCCCTTGGAGACACAGGTGAACAGGAGGAAACAAGCTGAACCATTTACCACACATCTCAGGGGCTGGTGAATCACTGTGGGGAAAGTGCTTCGAAGAGGAGGACGAAAACAGAAGATTTGGAAGGAAGGGTGTGGGTGGCTGATGCATTCCTCAGACCTTCTGGTGACAATAATAATGACAGTTAATAAGTTTTTAAATTTATGTGCTAGATTCTGAGGACTCAGTCTATACCAGACCCACTCTGCTGATCGGACATCTGGAAATTTATGCTGTCCCCCAAAACAATTCCACCCTCGTTTTCTCTGAATAACAGGCTCGGAAGCTGAGGTGCAGAGCAGTTAATGTCCACAAGGGCAGGCAAGAGGCTCACAGAATCTGAACCCAGAAAACCATTTTCCATGAAAAGAACCCTGGAATGACTTAAGGTCCTTTGACAAGTTTACCCTCTTCTACTCCATATTCCAAGTTTTGAAAACCTGATCTTGGGAAATAATGAAAGAGTACATATTTATCTTGGCATGTTTGCTTAGCCTTATTTTAGTAAAAATAAAAGACAGAAGCAAAGTAAATTTTCAATAAAAATGGAATAGTTAAACAAACAAAAACTAGACATAGACAAGTCTGTAGAGATGGTTACAGTGTTAAGCACTCTGACTATTCTTGCAGAGGGCCCAGGTTCCATCCCCAGCTCCCACATGGCAGCTCACAACCATCTGTAGCTCTAGTTCTGGAGGATCTGCCTCCCTCTGCTGGCATCTAGTGAGAGCTGCGGGCATGTGGAGCACAAACACACATGCAGGCAAAATACCCGTACATACAGAGCAAAAATAAATCAATCTTAAAAAAAAGAATAAAGCCAAAAACAAACAAAAAATAGGCTGAGCACATGATATTGAGGTGTAGCCTATAGCCTCAGCCATTCCAGAGTCTGAGGGAGGAGGATTTGAAATTCTAGGCCAACTTGATCTCCACAGTTAGACTCTATCTCTAAATAAAGAGAAAAAGTTCAGAGATGTAGCTCAGTGGTAGAGCCCTTGCTTGGACTATGTAAGGCCTTGGGGTCCTATCCCAGTACTTCAAGAAATAAACAACAAAAATAAACCACAAAGAAAAGAATAGGGAATAGCCATCACTAAAAATGAACCTCATACCAGGTGTAGTGGCTTATACCTCCAATCCCAGCTCTTGGAAGGCTGAGGCAGGAGGACTGCTATGTGTTTGAGGACAGCTTGGGCCACATAGTAAGTTTCAGTCCAGTTTGAGCTGCAGAGTCTGACTCTGCCTTAAAATAAATAAATAAATAAATTCCAAACAAACAAGGATTGGAGAGATGACTCAGCAGGTAAAGACACTTGCTTCCAAGCCTGAGGACCCAAGTTCCATTTCCTGGGCGCTGGTGGTGCAGGCCTTTAATCCCAGCACTCGGGAGGCAAAGACAGGCAAATCTCTGTGAGTTTGAGGCCAGCCTGGTCTACAAGAGCTAGTTTTAGGACAGGCTCCAAAGCTACAGAGAAATTCTGTCTTGAAAAAAATAAAAAAGAAGAAAATGTGCCTTGACCCCTCCCAATAAATAAATAAACAAACAAAACAAGGCAACTCATGAAATGTCAATAATATCATAAAATATTATCATGTAAGAGTGAAAAACAAAATAGAAATTTCTATAAAGTAAAATTCAAGTATGTTTAGATACCAGGTTCAGGATGCATTATGAAGAAAATATGGAAAATAAAAAGAAGCATCAGTTGACATTTTCCATCTGGTTCCAGTCTATGTAACCAAGAGCAATTTACTTTGGGGTATGCCTGTATTTTCTGCTAGTCCACAGTCTCTTAACACAGTGCCTCAAGAAAACTCAACTGGTTCTGCTTTTTCCTCTGGTTCTTCTGAATCATTTTCTGCACATGGAAAAAATAAGTTCTCTTTGTGGGCTTAATGTCTCAATTGAGCAGATAATGCTGGGGGGTTTCGCTCATGGAAAAGAAAAGAAGGCAAGTGTGAAAGCATTCGGTTCTCCGGCCTAATCACACAGCATATCCATCCAGAGTTGATGAGGCAGGCAGATCTCCCTGCAGATAACTTTTCCATACCTGTTCTCGGGCTCAGCGCCCAAACACCACTCCTCCCTCCTCCAGCTCTGTTTTATAGAGCAATCTGACTCCAAATCAGATCACTGGCTTCATCCGATCGTAATAGTGTTAATCTAGGGACTGCTCCTATGCCCACAATAGCATCAAACAAATAATAAGTTCCCAGACATAACGTTAGGGGTCAAGGAAAGAGGAACAGGGCCCGTTTGTAGAGCGAGCTGCTTAGCTACGATGACATCACAGTGGGACCAGGGTGATGCCTCATCAGAGACACAGAAACTCACAGCAGCACTGGAGGGAGCAGCATGGCTTGTTCTATGGACAGCAACAGCCTACGAGCCTTTCACCAGAAAGCACAGACTGTAAACCTGAATGGGCAAGTATTTTACTAGGCATTGTAAAGTCCAGTCAGTGATCAACAGTAATTTAAACATTTTTTATTTATTATTACTGTGGGGGAGGTGTAAATGCAGGCACATGCATGTCACGGCGCAAGTATGGGGGTCAAAGGACGACTTTCAGTAGTCTGTTCTCTCCTTCCACCTTAGAATCTGGAAATCAATCAAACTGGGACTGTCAGGCTGGCTCAGCAAGCGGTATACCCAGTGAGCCACCTGGAGGGCCCATCAGCAGGGATATTTAAAGCATTGTTACAATTGTCTTTTGTGTTACTGGTGCATGATCTTGAGGCTCCAACTACTAAGAGGCAAAGATGGAACTGGCAAGGAAGACCCAAATGAAACACAGTTCCGGGGACTCCCATGAGGGTGGCTGGCTTTGGAAAAACATCCATCACCCACGGCTGATCCAAGTTCTCTAGGAACTTCAGCAAATCAACTCCTTTGAGGCTAAGCTTCTGCATCTTAAAACACAAGCGACAGCCCATACATGAGTTTGATACTTAGTGTAATGCCTGGTACAACATCCAGACTCAATGCACATTGGCTCTTAATAGAGTTAGCATTACATTGCTGAAATTATTGGGGGAAAGGGCACATCCTAGCACAACCACAATAGGCAAAGTCCTGACTCTGGGTCGATAGTGCAATCACAATCTGCCTGCTTTAGTGTTTAAAAGAGAAGCGACTATGGTCTGCAATGGACTGGGAGAGGAAGGCAGAATGATGGGCAGGTAGAGGGATGGATAAGCGGGCAGAGATGCAGGTAGAGAGAAACATTTACAGAATGTAGGTGGTGCAGGTGTAATATATAGTGCTTTCAACTTGTGTGTATGAGTGAAGTATTTCACGGTAACAGACTGTTGGGAGAATGGCATACTACATGGTAATAAAGAATGAAATACTGTGGGAGAGGCCTGCAACAGGATGGTCATAAACAGGAGCAGTAAGAGAGTAAATAAGCTGTGCCATTGGATTCCATTATCTGACACTCAAGGTCAGAATCTGATGATCTATGGGGCTGGGGAGAGGGCTCAGCAGTTAAGAGCTCTTGCTGTTCTTTGGGAGAACCTAAGTTTGGTTCTCGGCACCCATGCTGGGCAGCTCACAACAGGCTGTAACTCTAGCTGTAGGGGACCTGACACCCTCCTCTGGACTCCATAGGCACCTACATTCATATGCATGTGCACATATATACACACAGATTTTTTTTAAAAAGCAAATCTTTAAAGTAATTAAAAATAACTAAAATAACTAAAAAAATAACTTAAAAAGACAGTCTAGAAGTCAGAAGAGTTCTTCATGGTGAGGGGCCTGAAAAAGGGAGTGCTGGCAGTGCCCCGTGTCTAGATCTAGGATGTGTTTACATGAGTACATTAGTAAGTCAACACCTCATGGAGCTGTGCCTCTAATGTGAATATCTCCCCATAGGTAAGATACATCTCTGTGTAAATTCTGACTCAAATGGCTCACATTTTCTCAATGCCCTTCTCTTCTGTGCCAGGCACTCTTTCTAGGCACTTTCTGATGCATTCACTTGGAAAATCATTTCGAAGAACTGTCTGACAGAATACATTATTTAAGCCTTTAGATGCAATGAGCAGCAATCTTACTTTCTCAGAGAATGGCTGTCATCTTTTGAGGGTAGGCTTGGCCTGAAAGGAGACCGTGAGCGTGTGACACTCCTCAGCCTCCTGGCCTTGGCCAGTGGCCCCAGAGTCTTTTCATCCTTTGCTTTACAATCAGGGTCCCTCCAAACAAACAAAAAATATGTCTCTCTGATCCCAAGCCTCCACCCTCTAGTGTCAAACTGTGTGGTCAGGATACAGAGAGAAGCCGACTCTAATATGCTGCACACAGAGACTCATCTGTAGGGTAGATGCCCTTATCAGAGGCCTGTCTTCCCCTCCCTGTTCCAGAAGGCAGCTCAGGTTAGAGAGCAAATCTTTTGTGTTCCTCTTTCCAAAGTTTTTCCTTGGCCTGACCAATGGGTCACAGACAAAAGGCACATCAGCAATTGCCTCAGTAGCATCCTGGCAGATGGTCCTGTTGGGGCACAGAAGAGTTGCCTCAGTAGTAGCATGAGAGATGGTCCTGCTGGGAATATAAGAGTTGTCTCTGGCCACGAAAACATGGTTGCTGGGTCTACTCTAATCCCTCCTGCCTTGCTTTAGCACATATTTGAAAACAGAGCCTTCTAAATACAGGCAGTTTCGAATCTTGAGATGCCATCTGCTGCATCAGCAAGGGGAGGAGACATAGATGTGAGGTGAAAGTAGAGGTGGGAGGCAGGGAACGGCCAGCACTAGGAGCACTTGGGGCGCTCACTCAAGGCAAAGCCTCCTTGGTCCTCTCTAGACCCACTGAATCCAAATATCTGGGATCAAGCTGTAGAACATGGTTATTTTAAAAAAAGATTACACTGGGCACTGTCTTGTACATAAAAAGCTGCAGGATTGGCTCTGCAGTTCGAATACTGGTGCTTTTCAGAGGACCTGAGTTGGGTTCCCAGCACCTATGTCAGGCCATTCACCACCACTTGTAACTCTAGCTCCAGGGGAGTCCAGGCCCTTTTCTTATGTGGGCAGCCACATACACATGTGCATAAACACATACACACACATGCACACTAATTAAACTAAAATAAATCCTTTTATTTTTATATTTAATATTTTTTAGTTTCATGCACAAGGACTTTTTGTAAACAGCCCCTTTAGGAAAGCAGACCTTTCATTCAGTTCTTTATCCATCCTCTCCATCAACCTCACTCCTCCACCATTCACTGAGCTAACCATTTATCCATATACCCGCCCACCACACATCCAGACATGGCTTACTACTCATCCATGCATCCAAGCACCTATCCATGAACCCATCCATGCACCCATCCATGTACCCACCATGCATACATCTGTCCATCTCTCCATACACACATATATCTGTCATCCATTCATCTGCATATCTATCCAAGTATCCATTTCTACATTCATCTATTCATCCATGTGTTCATCTATGCACCTATCCACCCAGCCATCCCTCCATATGTCTGTACATACCCCCACCTGCCCGTCCACATATTCTTGCATCTACCCATATATCCATCTACCTATCCACCCATCTGCGCATCCATCGATTCCACAACTATATAGCTACTTAATAAATTTACCTGTCATACCAGAGAATGTATTTTCTTTGCTGTTCAAAAAAAATAAGTCCTTCTATCTCAAGTAGTTTTGCAGCAACCATAACAAATTATCCATATTCACCTATATAACTGTCAATACAGTTATATTAATTTCATAAAAAAACTCAGAACACTTATAATAGTCATTTCTTTCATTAGTCTCAGTAACTTATACAAGCTGATTGTTTGCTATCAGCATCCTACACAAAGGACCACTTGGACCTAAGTAGAGAATGATTCCATGATACCATGCTTGACTTGAGACTGTTTTTCAGGGAATGCGTACCTTTAATAGGAAACACCTGAGTCCCTTGAGTCTGCAGGTCAGCCAGCACAGATCTATGAAGCTGATTACTTTCTGAGACGGCCAATTACAAGTGAGTAATGTCTTTCCCCCAAGATACTCTCTGGAGAATACACTATGGATTCTTCTGTTTCCAGGAAGCTGAGAGGATTTGGGTACCAAAGCAAACCCCATCCATTGTGAAGTTCTTTGAACATAAAGCCTTCCAAAGAGCTCTGCTTGTATAGAACAACAATAACCTCAGCGGCAAGGATTCGATAAAAGGCAGCGGTGGATTAACAGGAAGAAACAAAACAAATGAGGCAGCCTGGTAGAAAAGAACTCAAAACCAAACACATTCTTTCGGGATTGACTCTGCGGATCTCTGCTAGCGAGTCACTCAACCCAGTAACTGGTGACTCAGGAAAAGTTGGTGGCTATTGTGCCATATAGCATTTCCTTGTTTAGCTCTCTGTCTCTCCGGACCATACAATCTGGAGAGAAAAGGGCATTTCTTTCTTCCTCACCACTGGATCTGATCCAGGTGTGAATCAAGCAGTATCTGCTAGACCATGGCTGTACTTCCTCCATTGTGATAAATGCAACAACATGAAACAGTTGCTGCAACCTCCAGTCACCTTAGCGCGAAGCTAGTGACTGCTCTCCATGTGGGACAGCCTCCTTTCATTGATGTATTACAGCTGGATAAGAAGTCTGTCTAGCTAAAGAATGGGCAATGACAGCCAGACATTCAGCAACAAGTTGGAAAGTGTATATGGAGTGTAAAACACACACTCAAGGGAAAAAGCCCTGGTCCCGTTGTCTTCTGTTTACCCTAGTTGGAGGCAAGGCATCTCTGATCTACGACTCACATGCTAACCAGTTTGGGGTCATGCATGATAACTCCAGCACCAGAGATTTTCCACCTTGAACATGGGAGTCATAAAGTTCATGGCCTCATTTGAGCCCTTGCTCCACCATTTACACCTTCACACCTTATCACTCACCCTGTGATGGCTGTCCTAACTCGTTAGCCTCTCAGCCAGTCTAGAGCTAGGGAAACAGCTCCATTGATACTGTGCTTGCCCGCCAAGCATGGAGCCCTGAGTTCAAACCCCAGAACCTACAGTAAAAAGTCAACACACTGGTGAGCTACTCAAGCTTCGTGGGGTAGCTCCACACCTATGCCCATTGGGGAGACCCTGATTAAAACAAGTGGATCACAAGATAAAGACAGAAACCAAATAAGAACACATAGAAGTGGGATGGGGACTTGGTGGGAAGGGTTGGTGGGGATGGGAGGGGTGTAAGAGGCAGTGATCAGGACGAGTGTGACAAGAATGAAGCATATACATTATGTTATTGTCAAAAATTAATTATTTTTTAAATGCCTGGGCATAGTGATGAATTCTTGTAATCCCAGCACTGGGGAGATGGAGAAAAGAGAATCCCAGGGTTTGCAGTACAGCTAGTGAGCTCCCATCCAATGAGAGACAATGTCTCAAAAAACAAGGGGAACTGAACCACACTTTTGGCTTTCACTACATGTGTATATAGGTACACCTCTAAACATATATGCCAGCCCACTCATACAATGTCTGACCCACCATGTACCACACTCATTTACTCATAGCCTTTCCTTTCCCCCCTTGTCTTGGGTTCATTATTGTGCGTATCTGACCTTTTTATATGATGTTCGTCTAGGGTCTCAT
The DNA here is from genome assembly GCA_001685095.1 of Ellobius talpinus. Lineage (NCBI taxonomy): Eukaryota > Metazoa > Chordata > Mammalia > Rodentia > Cricetidae > Ellobius > Ellobius talpinus. The sequence goes on from LOJH01007188.1 coordinate 31,114, forward strand.
TAGGTTTCATGACATCTACTGTGTTGTTCTGCACATCTTAATCAGCTCTTCTTCCATCCTCACCCCAGAAATCTGCCTTTATATCACTTAGAGAATTATCAAGACTGTTTCTGACATGCTGTAAGTAGATAGATGGATATGTAAATGGATGGATGGATGGATGGATAGATGGACAGACAGAAGGATGTTGCGGGAGCTCCTTCCGCTCCTTCAGCCAATAGCCGCTAAGATACCANATACCCCTTTAAATCCCAACTGGTGTGGGATTGTTTATGACTTACACCTTCAGAAGGATATATAGGTAGATGGACAGTTGGAAGAATGGGCAGATGGGAAAGATGAATGGATGGATGGGTGAGCGAAAAGATAAATGAATGGGATAGATGTATAGTTGAAAAGAAGATGAATAAATGGACTAATGGACAGGTGGTAGGATAAATATATGGATGGATGGATGGATGGATGGATTGGTGGATGGATGGATTGATGGATGGATGGATGAGTGGGTGAGTGGGTGGATGGATTGGTGGATGGATGGATGGATGGATGGATAGATGGATGGGTGGGTGGATTGGTGGATGGATGGATGATGGATGGATGGATGTATGGATAGATGGATGGATGGGTGTATGGATGGGTCATTGAAAAGATGTACGTGCTGTTAACTCACAATTTCCATTGTAACACCAGAAGTGCTTCACCATTCATATTTTGTCAAACATTTGTCTCCCTTAATAGACTTCAAATTCCATCAGACAGAGATCTTGCCCTTGTCTACTTTTGCTTTTTAGGACCCTATACAGCAGTTGGTAGCACCAGATGGCAAGTAAAGCAACAGGTTAAAATACATACTTTGAGAAAAAAAAGTGAATTTATATCGATTCTCGCTTTTGTAAGTTTGCCTGACATCATTCCAGAAACAGGATTTCCCCATAACCAGAAGACTGAGAACCTTGAAGCAGATGTGTTCTGTTGCTGTATTACTTTCATACTGTATGAAGAAATAGCTAGTGGCAAGTTCTGATAAAACGTCTGATTGGAAGATGGCATTACTGATCTCAAGGAAAAGTCAGCAGATGAGCATTTAAAAAATACTGGATGACTTCCATAGCAAATGGCTTGCTATCCACAGACGAGAAAATCAAGAAGTAACAGACATGTTAGGGTTCTGAACCCAGCACTTCTACCACCCAGCCTGGAGTTCTTCCCACGGGGCTATGTGGAACCCGCAGAACGGAATGCAATGAATACACTTTTGTTTTGAATCAAAAATTTAAAAAATGATTTGTGTGTGTGTGCATGCACCTGTGTGTATACGCACGTGTGTGATGTGTGTGGTGTATGTGCATGTGTCTGTACACAGGTTGCGAGCCTGTGCACAGGCACATGATCACATGTAGAAGTCAGGAGGATTGTGGGTGTCCTGATCTATTGCCTTCAGCTTTATTCACTCGAGACAGGGTCTCTTGGGGAATCTCAGGCTAGGCTGGTGAAGAGCAAACCCCAGCTACCCACCTGTCTCTACAAAACACCCCTCCCCCAGCACCGGAAGGTGTTACAAGCACAAGAATGACTAAATTTGTCATTTTATGTGGGCTGTGGGGATTTGAACTCAGGTTCTCATGCTTGTACAGTCATTGTCCTGACCCACGGAACCCCGGCTTTCACCCAGAAGGAGATCTTTGTAATACATAGGGCTTTCCAGTGTGTAGATCCTACCCCAACCATGACTAGAATGTTCTTTGTTTGGTTTTTTGAATTTTGAGACAAGGTTTCTCTGTGTAGCTTTGGAGCCTGTCCAGGAACTCACTCTGTAGACCAGGATGGCCTCGAACTCACAGAGATCTACCTGTCTCTGCCTCCCTAGTGCTGGGATTAAAGGTATGCGCCACCACCGCCCGGCCTGACCAGAATGTTCTAATCAAACTATTCTAACTGGCATTGATGATCTGGTATTCTTCATATAAAGAACTAGATCCTGATGACACCTGCAGACATCATGTGCTTTTTATTTGTAGTTTTGAGGATGCCAAAAGATGACTAGAAAATCCTTGGCTGTGTTAGTTCTGGTATGGGAATGGACCACCATGTTTGAAGAGAGACACGTGTGCTGCTACTGTGAAAACAGACCACCATTCCAGTTACTCGGGGAACTACAAGATGCCATGACTTCCCAAACTGGCGAAAAATAAAATAAAATACCTACCTGCTATGAATTGTAGGAAAGTGTATTTTTAAATTATTTCAGAACCATAAAACCTTTCCATAGAGAGTACTTTGAAACTGCAAATTAAATATAGAATGTCTATGAGCTGTAGCCATTTTTACAGTTAGTCTATATGTCCATGGGGGTTTGTACCATCTTTTTTTTTGTCTAGTTACACTAGTTAATAATGCAGGGAATTTGCAGTAATAGAGTAAATGTTATTTTGATGACACTATCTGATTAAATTAAAGATGACATTAAAAAGACCATTTCAATGAAGAACCGAATTCTCTAGAAGTAACCAGGGCTGAGTGTTTTCAGTCAGCTAGTTTGGCAGTCTGAAAAGGCCCAAACAGAATTTCTTTCACCATGTGACTGGTGAGGTAAGTTAAGGAATAATGGGGACTAAATAATATATGGGGGGATAGGAAAGGCACAGAGACCAAGATTTGGGCAATTTTAGTGAGTTGAGTGAGGCATGACACTCAAAAAACAAACAGCTTCTGTGGCCTGGGAAAAAACTGTAGAGGTGGATCAGGGAAAATGAAAGCGAGAGGCAAGGGCACCAAGACTGGCAGTGGAATGTGCTGATATGGTGACATTGTGCATTGCACTTGCACACACAAAAAAGAGAGAGGATTAATCATGGCCCTGCAGCCCACCCAACCGCCACCACCATCACCATCGCTGCTGCCTCCACCACTGCCACCACCTTTGCAGACATGGAAGTGCACTGGCAGCTCTTTGGAGGGAGAAGTTCTGACAGTCAAGTCCTAATGATTTTCCTCTTGGGGGCCTTTATTCAGGGGATAGTTGCCAAATGAAAATGCTTTTCCTGAGTGAGAAGTTCATCCACATAAATCAAGTGGCTGTTTGAAAAAAAAAATCCCTTGACTTAAGATCTTAGAGATGGGAATCTATCTGAAGAAATGCTCCTGGGCAGCGTGACTGTGTTATGAATCAAGGGTGTTTTAGCCACAAGAATTTTCAAGATGAAAGCTGCGGAGTGGAAGAGGATCCTGGCTCCCACCTGCTCTGGTGTCTCAGCACTGAAGACAGGTGACATCTCTATTGCTGTGGCAGGCCACTGGTTGTTGAACTCATGCACTCATATTTGGAGAAAGGGGGCAGAGAGAGAGAGCAGCTCATAATAACAAAGTTTTCCTGTGATCGCAAAAGGACACCGCTAGGAGTTGTGCATATTGTGAACCCCACATAATTATTTCCTCATGGAGGGGACAGTGGTGTAGTTTGAAGGAAAGTCACACACCCTACCCCCATCTCAGTAAACATTGCATTTGGGGGTGTGCAACCTCACAGTGCAACGTCCATGCTGGGTTTGACTCTCTGAACATAAGCACACAGTATTTATGATCTTCCCGGCAGTAAATCATATAGAAACAACGCATGATATAAAGTGCCACCACCAGGCAAGTCTATTAAATAAGTGTTTGGAGAATAGACGTGTGGACGTGGGATCCTCAAGCCTGCACAGAGCCCTCCAGCCACAAGCAAAGTCACCCTGACTCGAAATGAGCCCGTGCCTGGAGCATCACAGCCATTTAGATGACGCTGTCTTCAGGACACAACACAGTTCCCAGAATTCTGAGTGGCTTGGACCTATAGACTTGAGTTCTCCTCCTTCTGATACTCCAAACCAACACAACCCAGCAGGCAGCCTCTCTTCTTTGCCTCATCTTTTCCGCCTTACAATGCAGAGACAGTAATTGACAGATAAACACTTTGGAAATACAAAACTATGAGAGGAACTTTGGGTGAATATGCTGAGAAATGAACAGTTGTGGGCCGGAGTGTAGCTCTTCTGGTAGAGTAGTTCCTTAGCAAACAGGGGGCACTGGGTTCAACCCCTGCATGATGTATACATATCAGGCATGGGGAGGTGGAGGCAGGAAGATCAGAAACTCAAGGTCATTCTCAGCCACATAGGAGGTTTAAGGCCCTCTCTCAAGAAAACAAAACAAAGTTAAGCTTTTGGGTTCTATCTCCTAGTCTGAAAACCATATTTACAATAGTGATGCTATATTGTTTGATAGTTATATAAAATATGTTTGGTGACATCATATAACAGAAGATAACATGCCACTGCGAATATATGAAGCCCATAGGGTGTATAGCACTGAGGGTCACCTAGACATAAGCAACAGGCTTTGGATGGTAAGGATGTAGCAGTACAGGGTCCTAGATGGACAGTAAGGCACCACTCTGAATGAGGTGTCCAAAGAGCAGAAGATGGGAAGGCGAGAAAATCCTATTTGGGAATATTTGAGACTTTCCAAATGGTTTTACACTGAACCTAAAACCACTCCTGAAAAATAACCTTGATCTGATTTAATTGTTTTAACATGTGTGTGTGTGTGTGTGTGTGCCATGTGTGTGAAGGTAGCTGCAGAAACCAAAAGAGGAAGCCTGCTCCCCAGAGCTGTAGTGACAAGCAATTGTGAGCCACCCAGCATGGGTGTTCTTAAACACTGAGCCATCTCTCCAATCACCAATTCTGACACTTAAAAAAATTAATAAGGAAATTATAAAAAGTGGAGGCAAAAATGTCCAGTGTGACAGGCAGCCTGCTGTCCTCAATTAAGATGAACTTTTCACAGTCTTGGCTATGGTTCACATTCACACACCGCAGTAGAAGCAGAATCTCTTTGGGGACTCTAACCCTGTACCACTCATTTGCTTCATACCACCTGGGTGTCACAGCACACCTGGCCCAACTTCTCCCAGGATCCTCTCTGGGCAGATTTTACTCACCCTGGATGTCCAATTACGAAGAGCATCTATCTCAGATCCTGAGGGACATGGGTGGCTAATCTGGGGAGCCACACTGAACATTATTTGAGCTTCAGGGCTCTATCAGTATCTGCCTTTGACACATGAAGTCTCTCCTGTGGTTTGACCCCCAAGTTTCATGTCTTCCTTTACATTCAGGAAAACCCAATACAACCTTTGACTCTCACCTCTCAGTAGAGTTTTTTGTCCATGAAAAAGCAAAGTGATCAAATATCCAGACGTTCTGCAACTCTTTGTGTGTGTTTCATTATGATCCCAGCACAACCCGTGTCTCTCCTGCAGAGTCGTGTGTCTTTGCTTCTAGTGAGGCCTGGTCTGTATCTTGTCTCTCCTTATTTTCAGTTGCAGTCATGGCCTTGGCAGCTTGCTGGGGCTTCATAAGTACATGTGAGAACTTGGACCTTTAGGTGACTATACTATTTTTGGCAAGCCACTAGAATGTCACTGCAAATAGTCAGTAAAACATGAAATTTCACCATTTATCTACCTATACATCATTTATCCAGATAGGCAGTCACTCATCCAACCTTGAATCTGTTTATCTGGCTACTCATCCATTCAACTAGTCCATTATCTATCAATCTATCCATCTATGTATCCCTTCATCTGACCATCCATTCAACTCTCCAACAATTCAACTATTCATCCACCCAGCCATCCATATATTCATCCATCTATCCATCCATCCATCCACCCATCCATCCATCCACCCATCCATCCATCCATCCATCCACCCACCCACCTACTCAGTTACCCATACATACATATATCCATTCATCTGATCAACTATCCATTCAACTATATAATTACCCATCTGTTAAGCCATCCATCCTTTCATGTGTTCATTCATCTAACCATCCATCTACCCATCTATCCATCCAATATCAATTCACCTGGCCAGCCAGCCATTTAACTATCTGCCCATCCACCAACTTACCCATCCATGTATCCAGCCATTCATTTAACCATCCTTCCAACCATGCATACATCCCCAAATTGTGCAGTCCTATCTACTCTGGAAGGCCTTGATGGGATTTATTTTAGAAAAGAAAAGAAGACTAAAAAATGAGGAAGACATGGTCTTTTCCTTATGTCACTGCTTAATAGGATAAATAATATATGAAAGCAAGAATATGTTGACCATCTTTTTGTCCCCCACAGCATTTATACAGGGATGCACATTCAGAAGCAATCAGTAAATGACTGCTGAATTAATGTGTAAGAACAAATATTATATAAGGCAGTGAGAGAAAAGTGTCAGATAATAGGCAAAAGCCTACATAAGAGTGCAAGGTGTGTTGATCATGTGCAGCTGGGGCCTTCAGGGCAGGTGAAATCTGAGCTGGGGTGGAAGGAGAGGGCTGGCTCAGATGAGAAACAATGATAGCAGGCTTCCCCAGAAAGTGTGCGTGCATCCATGCGTGCAGTCTCTGTCCCATGGAGATGCTAGCCACAGAGCAGGGAGTCCCTCTGTAAGTGTTTGCTTTGAAGTGTGGTGCCCGCTGGGCTGAGCTGGGCATTAAGGCGACACAGAATGGAACACAGTCTCTGGCCTCATTGAGTCTCCTGGGGCAACTTCTCTGGAGGAAGCTGATGGCAAAGCGTCGGGCGAGAAAGATGATGTGTTCATGGGTTGCCATAAAACAGCAATTGAAGCTGCAGAGAATGAGGTAGAGGTCCTAAAGGGACCATTGATGAATAGCTTTCTAATCTGACTAGGTTTGAATGTGTGTCTGCAATTAGCAGCACCCATTTGCACACAATTAGTGTGCAAAGCCCTTAGAAAGAGTTTGCTCTCTAAAGTAGGTTAAACAGATCCCCACCTCCTCCCCTGCCACTGAGTCTGCACTATCGATTTGTTTCATGCATCTCCTCCACTCCACAGGCCAAAGACTGTCTTCAGGCAGGCCAAATGCTAAGAGTGACCCTTACCTGGCACTTCCCCTGCACAGGTGGAACCCAGGCTGAGCTTTCCGGAGGTCCTAGAGAAGGAGGTTCTAGCACCGGCTAACTCTGTCCACAGGTCAGATTCCCACCCGCTACTGACAGCTGCTGTGGGAGTCTAGGGAAATCCAAAAGCACAAAGCAAATCAGGGGAATAAGGGGGTGATGGCCACTAGCATCCTATCATTGTCGTGAAGTCCTGTGTGACCCAGGGATCCCGTGACCCAACTCAGGTTCACCTTTGTTTCCTGCTTCCCTCTGCAGAATTATTCCAGGAGCCTGAGCTGGTGCCTTGGAAGCATGGCCTTATCCCCTCATTTACCCATTGAATACAGATCTGTTGACTCTAAGCCCTCTGTCGGCTCTCAGGATCCAGTGGTGAACATGTGGTCTATGGAACTAGCCATCCCGTTTATTTATCCACTGATAAATAAACATGAAAACATATGCATAAATGAAGCTTTTGCACGGCTGCCAAGAGGAAATGCTTTCCACTGTGTGAACTTGCAGGAGAACACAGAAAGTGACTAGAGGGGAAGGGAGTGGGGCAGCAGCAGGTTCCTAGTCCCAGTGGCAGGAGGCGAAAAGAGAAGTTCAACTGACTGAAAGCAAGCCAGCGTGGGAGGAGGGCAGGGGGTGAATGTGAGAGGGCACTAGAACCGAGACTGGGGAGGCAGGTGGAGAGGTTAAAGGTCATGCTCCCAGAATCTGTTTGTCTTAAGAGCGGTACAGAAGCATCGGTGTGGTTTAAGTAGGGGCTGGGAAAGCAAGAATGGTGCTCTGAGACATGAATCTGAAAAAGAGCACCGGAGGCCACAGCTTCAGAAAGGAATGGGGGCTGGCTCCCCCGAGTCACAGCACAGAGAAGATTGAGAGTGATGATGGGTGGGATGGGTCCCCACCGAGAGTTGGATGGGTCCCCACCGAGAGTGGAGATGTCTCATGCTCACAAAGCTTGTTCCACCCCACCCCGCCCCAGGAAAGCCTTCATCTTGTCTTCTTGCCTCACAGGGTGATCTGGGGCAGAGGGGGGCAGGACATTGCTAAGAGACCCCACCTACATGCACCTCTGTGCTCTGTAGGGATGGAACTAAAGTGAGGCGTGGAATGGGCTAGTCAGAGGAGAGAATGTGTTCAGCTGTGAAATTAAACGTAGTTCTTCATGACATGCGGCGCCGTGTCCTGGGCTTAGTCAAAAGCAATAATTAGGCTGAGTATGACTGTGAACATGCTCATAATCAAATAAGCAATTCCAGTGAGTGAGCAGGGCTGTTCCTCTTGGGAGGGGGTGGAGGCTGGGGAGGGAGGACGAGGGAAGACAGGCAAGGCAGGCATAGGGCTGGCTGGGCTCACCGCACAGAGGGCCCTATCCCAGCTTGTTTATCAGTACGCTCAGCTGTTACTATAACACTGACCTTCTGCTTGGGATAGCTATCCCGTCATGATTGTATCCTCCAGTGGGACAGAGTTTGGACATGGTGGGGAGGCTACGGCAGGTTTCTTTGTTTATTGTGGTATCTGAGACCAGTGAACTCGGCCCTGTGCCTGCCAGCCAAGTGCTCTGCCACCGAGCTACATCCTCAGCACTTAAAAAAAAATCCTATTTTCTTTTCTGTTTAAGACATCATCTCAGTGAGTTCCAAGACCAGGCTTGAACTTGAGATCCTCCTGCCTCCCCCACTTGAGTAGTGGAGATGACTGGGCTTTGCCATCTTGCCTGGCTCTCAGGTGGGTTTTCTGCTGAGGGACAAAGCCCAAGACAACTTTCATCCGGGCAAGGGGATTCTTGGAAAGGGGAAAGAATCCACTTTCCAGCTCTTCCAGATTATCTGAAGGACCTAGTTCTTGGTGGTTGCAGTGCTGAGGGCCCATCTTCTCCACAGCTGCAGGATGAAGGCGCTTGTTTCCCTCTGGCTGTCCACCAGAGAGAGGACTCAGGTTCTAGTTCCTGCCTGCATTTCTTGGCCCCAGTACCCCTCAAAGCCAGCAAAGGTGTAGCAACCTTCTTGGGCATAATCCCTCTCTCACCTTTTCGTAGCTCTGGCTCCCTGATCTGACTTCCCCTGAAAACCTACTGTTTGGCCCACTGTCTTAAGTTCAGCTGAGCAGCTAACTTCGTTACATTTGCAAAGTTCTTTTTCCATGCTATATAATACAAGAAACACCAGGCGAGAAGGTCATAGGGCAAGAGGTCATCAACCATGGGGTCTCCAAAGTGACGCCTCTGACATAAGGTGTTGGACTCTCTTCTAGAGTGGGAACCCCTGAGATTCAGAATGCCATAATGAGCAGGCTACAATGTGCCCTTGGAGAGATGGCAAGATAGAGTAGCTCAGGCAAGGCTTGTCATGGACATTAATATAGCAGAAAACGGAAGTGTCAGAGACTGGGGTCTTTCTGGGAGATGAGCACCATCAGAGTCTAAGTTCTGCTTCACTTCTGAGAGAATTCCCTTTTTTCCATCTGGCCAACCAGCAAAGACAATGCATCCTAAGATCTCTTAGGTGTGTGTGCTATGAGCGACACTCTAGAAACTTCTAAAGGCAGCCGGGCAGCTCTCCAGTGGGACGTGAAGGAACAAGCTTTCATGCCTCTTGTTTCATTGCAGGCCAGGTAAGCAGACCTTGTTCTCTCAATTTGTAAGGAATTGGGCTACATGGGTGGCCCTGACCTCTGGGGGTGGGGGTGGGGGAGCAGAGCTCAACTCTGCTTTACATTAACCCCTCCCTCCACCACCACTTCTGCCTTTGACTCCTCACAAAATGTCCTTGGACCAACAACCTCGGAAATAATGATTTAATTATCGGTGTTTTCTCAATGACATAATTAAATATCCACAGTGAGGTAAATGAACCTGAACTTGTTCGGAGGATGCTTATGCACCACCTTGGAAGCTTTTTTTTAAATTCAGCTTTTAGCTGTTATGGATCTAAAATTAGGTTTCCAATTTAGGTCCCAGAGGCAAGAGGTACAAATGGCTATAAATAGCATGGAGGTGGCACACTGTCTTTGGGGTGCTTCTTTGGGAGCTAAGGATATGCAGTCACCGCACTGAACAATGCCAAGGACGCTCCTTCAGTTTATGATCAGTCAGGGTCATTGGATTGTGCGGTGTGAGGTGAGAGGAAGCCACTGGGGACTGAGCTGAAATCCCGGCCCCACAGGCAACTCTGCAGCTTCTGGGAAGGCCAATCCAAGCTCGTGCTGAACCCCAGCTTTGTCTCCGTGCCCTGGCAAGCAGGAAGAGACCCCCACCCCCACCTGACGACTCCTTTAATTTCCAAAACTAGAGGCACCTTGCTCCATAACATGGAAAAAGGCTGCNGGGGGGCGGAGGGTGAAGCCAATGATAGTGTCCCTGACTTTATTGCTTCAGGCGATAACACAAAGTTAAAAAATCTAAGTGGCTTAAGGAAACAAGACATTTAGCAAGCTCATTTGCAAGCCTCTAGTTGTATTATCCTAATGTGTTGTTGTTTGTTTTTTTCTTTGGGGGACTTTATTAAAAGATCCATTTCTAGAAGAAGACTATGTTTACTTTACTTCCTTCTTTTACCCCCCAAATAGGGTTTATTGAGTAGGAAGGCAGTAGGAAGGCTTTTTTTTTGGATCCCCTTGGAAGGGGAATTAGACAGATCTCCTGAGAAAATTGGGAGAGTGTGTGTGTGTGTGTGTGTGTGTGTGCGCGTGTATGCACGCGCCTGTGTAAAAGGGAGCACAGAAGGGGAGGTGGAGAGAAGAAGGGGAGGGGGAGGAGAACTTGAGGGAACAGGATGGTTGAGATGGGGGAAAGACAGAGGGGGAGTGAGGAAAGAGATATCTTGATTGAGAGAGCTATTATGCAACTAGCGAGAAACCTGGCACTAGGGACATTCTCAGGAATCCACAAGAATGACCCTAAGCAATAGTGGAGAGGGTTCGTGAACTGGCCTTGCCCTGTAATCAGATTGATGACCACCCTAACTGTCATCAGAGATTTTCATCCAGCAACTGATGGAAGCAGATGCAGAGATCCACAGCTAAGCACTGGGCCAAGCTTCCGGAGAGCAGTCCAAGAGAGGGAGGAGCAATAATATAAGCAAAGGGGTCAAGACCATGATGGAGACACCCACAGAAATAGCTGACCAGAGCTAGCAAGAGCTCACTGACTTCAAACTGATAGCAGGGGAACCTGCATAGGACCAAACTAGGCCCAATGAATGTCAGTTTTTAAAAATGTTTAAAGATCCCTGACGGCAGTAGGCAGGAGGGCCCACGGAGCAGCCAGTGCCAGGCAGAGACAGCATGCGAGT
>LOJH01007189.1:2452-32062 GCA_001685095.1 Ellobius talpinus
CTCTCTCTCTCTCTCTCTCTCTCTCTCTCTCTCTCGTGTGTGTGTGTGTGTATGGGAGTTGGGTGGTTGTCCCGCAAGAGAAAAGAGTAAAAAGAGCCAACAACAACTTCCACAACTGTCTGTATGATGTCATCTTAGCCACTTCATCTATAATGATCCTACTTCCAAAGAGGTCCTGGAGTTAGTGTTTCAGTGACTCAGGATATATTTTTTCTTTTTTGATGAGAAGAGGACGTTTCCCAGGATGGGAACAGCATGACTCTGATGATTCCTTAATTGTTCAAGATAGAGTAAATCATGCAGACCAAAAATGGAGGGCAGGGCACAAAAATCCCAGTGGCCACATTGGTTTATTTCTTACAAGGACCACGTGTCCAGTACACTTTGGCTAAGGCCTTGTCCATGTCATGGCTCTGAACCACACAGGACAGCACAAGAGAAACAGAAACCATGGTGGAGATTCAGCTGAAGAGGCTTGCTTCATGCACGGGAAGGTGGAAAGGCCAGAAAGAATCGTGAGGTTGCAGAGGGCAGTTGCAGGGAACAAAGATCACCCTGAGAGGGATTGGAGAGATAGCTTAGTGGTTAAGAGTACTTGCTGCTCTTCCAGAGAACCTGAGTTTTATTCCAAGATCCCATATGGTGATCAACAACCTCTGTAATGCCAGTGCCAAGGTCCAGATGCCCTCTTTTGGTCCCTATGGCACTACATGTATATAAAGCACAGACATACACGCAGGCAAAACACTCAAATACATAATAAAAATAATTTTTCAAAAATCTCCCTGAGGCCTCAAAGAACAAAGGGAAGAAGCTGGGCTCTCAGAGCCTAGTGGCCCGGGGCCAACGGTCATATGGAGCCACTGCTCAGGTCACACGGAACTGTGGCCACTGCTCAGGTCACGCGGAACTGTGGCCACTGCTCAGGTCACGCGGAATTGTGGCCACTGCTCAGGAGGTGCAGTGTGACTAAGTCTGAGGACAGAAAGTGCTGAAGGCTGGAACAGAGGACCAGGATGAGGGGTTACTGCTGTAGCCACACTGACCTGGTCAGTGAGATCACAGACTTGAGCAAGAGCACTCCTCCCAGTCTTGCAGCCTCCACAAGTGTGAACTCAAGAGCACCAAGGGGAACAACCTGCTAAGGAGACCCAACAACTCCTTGCCTGTCAGTCCGTGTCTCTAACCTGCTTGGTCCCTGACTTCATATATTCTTGGAAGGCCTTTCTAGAACCCTCTTAAGAAGTGTGGACTTGGCTGGACACATGGCTCAGTGATCGAGCCCTGCCTGGTGTGTACAAGGCCTGGTTTCATCCTAAGCTCTGCAGAAAGCAGCAAAAGCTGTGGGGTTTACCCAGGTTGTCCGAACAAATTTCTGCCAACTCGGTGACTTCCAACACAAATGTATTCTCTTCCAGTCTCGGAGGCTGGAAGTCCACAACACTTCCGTACCACGCCCTATTTCTGGTGGCTGCTGGAAAGGCTTGTCTTTCTTGGCTTGCAGTGCTTCCCTCCCATCACTACCTCACTTCCATGTGACTCTTTACCCCTGTGTCTTCGCTTCCTACAAAGACAGCAGTGATCAGGTTGAGAAGCCACCTTAAATCTAGGTTGATCTCATCTGTTGATTTTTGAGTAGTAATGTTTCTGAGGATGTTCTTGTTTCCAAAGATGGTCACTTCCTGCAGTTCAGGTGGATGACATAAGGTGACATTATTCAGTCCACTATAGGTAAATAGTAGTTCTCTTTACTAAAATGGGAGCACCCTGTAGCTTATTTCCAAAATCGCTTTGTTGGTTCATAGTCCTTCCGTTGGGACCCCATGAATATGCTGGCTTCTTGTCCTAAGTCTATGTCAAGGCACTCATGATACAGACAAGTGGCTCCTTGCTCTCTGCTTGCAGTAGGCTCCAAATCCCTGTGACAAAAGGCAAGGTAGGAGCCAATCTCTCTGGGTTTGCAGCTTCCAGACCCCATGGCTCTCTGCGCTGGTGACTGGACAGAACTGATTAGTTTTAAAGCGCTTTTAGTTTTTCATACACTGTCCCTTCAAAGCAGCAACATTGGGCCTCCCTAGGTAGCAGGACAGCTGGGACCAGTCACGTGAGCATTAGGACCATTTGCCTTTATCTCAGACGTGCAGCTAGACGGTTACAGTCATCTGCCCACGGAGAACTCAGAACACGCGTTTCCAATAGGAGGAAGCTGGTGTTGGGCGAGGACCACGTCGTATTCACCGCTTTAATCACAGAAAGTTTCATAATGCAGAAGCCACCCAGTCATCTCTGGTCAGATTTCCCTACATGGGACCTGAACTGAAGATTCGGGTCACATGGCTATTATAGAAACGTTCCTGGGGAAACCCATAGAAACGGAGCAAACAGACAAGAGAATGAAGTCCACACCCACAGAGACAGAGCAAACAGACAAGCGAATGAAGGCCACAAAGCAGGACTAGAGCTAGGTGACTAAGTCGGTGTCCATTGTACTCATGAATCTTACCTACTACTTCTTAAACTTTGGTTCCCAGTAGTGTTATTCTCTTTTATTTAAAAAAAAAGATTTACTGAAAAAAATTTAAGCGTGTGACTGCACCATATGTGTGTAGTGTCCTCTATGGCCAGAAGAGGGAGCCATATCCCCTGGAACAGGCATTACTGATGCTTGGGAGCCACCATGTAGGTTTTGGGAACCCACCCCTGGTCCTCTGTGAGAACAGCAAGTGTTCTTAAGAGGTAAGCTAACTCTCCAACTTTTCTCTTATTCTAATCTTTTTTTCCTCTGGGAAAGGATGATATTTCAGACAAAATCCCTCAAAAATCTCTGGAGTGGAAATTAAACCTATGTATCCTACTTGGAAAGCAGGGAAGCTGGACTTTCTGACTCCTGTGTTCTGTGTCCTCCAGCCCTTGTGGTGGTAGTTCCCAGGTGCTCAGTGTGATGACACACACTTGGAATCCAGGCACCTAGGAAGCCAAGGCAAGAGGCGCCAGAGTCGGATGCCGGCCTGGTCCATAATGTGTTGAGACCCTAGCTGCCTTTGCAAAAAAAGTCCTAGCTTCTGGCTGTTAAAGGAAAGCATCCTTAAGGAGGGAAGCATGCAGCTAAGAATCTGTAGGGAGAGATCAGGGTGGACACAAATGTCCCCATGAGTGAATTGAAGAAAGAAGTATGTAAGCAAATTAACAATTGAATGGGTGAAGATGGGGAATAAGGTCTGGGTATGCACTACTCCCTTCCCTAAATCCATGTGCTCAGTCCCCAGTGCAACAGCAATCAGAGCTCACTGGATCATGAGGATAATTACCTCATCAATGGATTAACCCATCCATTGGCAGATGCAGGGCTGAATAATCTATGGGGAGCTGGTAGAAACTGTTGGGGTGGAGTCTAGTTGGAGGAAGTAGCTCACTGGGCAGATTCCCTGGTCAGGTGTCTTTCTTCTTCCCTGACCTCTGAGTGCCGCAAGGTAGGTAGTATGCAGCCTCCTTGGCCACACACCCCACCACTGAGATAGTCTGTCTTGCCTTGGCTCCAAAGCAATGGAGTCGGAAACCTCTGAACTCGTAAACCCAAATCAACCTTTCCCCTTTAATTTGACTTCTCTAAGGTTTTAGTCACAGTGACAGAAAGCTAACACAAGAATGCTTATGAAAATCCCTACCAACTTAAGCTCCCATCCACTCAGCTGGCTCACATGGAGATGATGTCAACTTACTGCCAGGCAGCAGTCCTAGAATATACCCTTGTGACAGAGTCCTTTTCTTCCTATCAGGAAACTTCCTGTGACTGGCAGATACACAGAATGCCAAGGATGCTGTCTAAATGTGAATAAACACAGCCACAAAGAGGGCAGGGTAGAATGCCTTTCTGTTCCTGTAGCATCTCTCCCGGACAGGAGGAATAGAGGGATGACGTCATGGTTTCCTTGGGCCTTGGCTGATGAGCTCTTGCCCTCCTAATCCCTCCATCCTGCCCTTTCCTGAGAGCATCTAAAAGCAGCTGGTACACTGTGTGACCATTTAAGCTCCCTCTCCCTGATGACTCTCATTACCTTCCAGAATATTTGTTCACTTGGTGGCTTAGAATAATTAGTTCCTCCCAACATCTGAGACTGGAAATGCAGAGCAAATGAAATTCTCATCCTTGTCTGATTCACTTGATGGCATTGGATGAGGTGAGACCACCTGTCTCAGGGTTACAGGAACTCTCAGGGGTTTTGCCCAAGAAGGAGCCACGTGCCCCAGAGACTCCACCCCTGCCCACAGTTTTGTTTTCTGTTGGGGCTATCGTCATTGATCAATTCAGCCAACATATATTACGTACCCACATTGGGCCTAGCTTTGTGATAAGACCTATTCTGTGGTTTAACTATTTGATAGATGGTCTGTTGTGTACTTGTGTGTTTTTCAGTACCTGGAATAGAAAAATCTCCAAAGAAATCTCGTTAAACAGACAGTGATGAAATATATCCATGAATGGATAAGTGAGCAGGTGAGTGGGGGAGTGGATGGATGAATAGACAGGATGGCTGGAGCTGCTGTTTCTGTTTATTCCATATCTGTCAGGATTAGAATGTGACCCCCCACACATATTCACATGCCTGAGCACTTGGTACCCAGCTAGCAGCATTGTTTGCCAAGATTCTAGAACCTTTAGGAGGTAAAGCCTTGCTGGAGGAAGTGGATCACTGGGGCCGGCCTTGAGGCTTTATAATAAGCCCAGCCTCCCCTCCTGCTCACTCTCCATCCCCGGCCTCCTGCACCTGCCTTCCTTGGATGCTGCTGTGTCTTTTCTGCCGTGATAGGCTGTCTCCCTTTGCAGCTCTAAGCCAAAGTAAAATCCTTCTCCCTTAAGCTGTGCTAGCCAGGGCATTTTATCATAGCAACAGGAAGCTAAGACAGCACCTTTCCCCATCTTCTAAGAATAGGGTTCTTTTTTGTAAGGGACGCATGTTTCTTACATAGCTTGGTCTGAGCTTGATTGACCCTTCATGTTGTCCACCCACAGCATACGTCTCAGGTCCAGACAATCAGACCATTCCAAACTTCTGGCCACAAAAACTGGTGTTGGCCAAAGGACATGAAACATAAACCAGATGAAAGCCCTCCCTTGGCCTTTCCAACTGATGTGGACATCACCTCTTTTCTGGTTGTTGAGCTTGTAAAAGGTTTGTTCAAGGGTAGGTACTGGGTGCTCTTATATATGACACAGGGAGAGAACCTGGTCAAAAATAGGGAGATGAAGGGAGGAAAGAAAGAAAGGAGAAAGAGGAAGGAGGTGGGGAAGGGGGAGGAAGAGGAGAAAGAAGAAGAGAGATGCTGTGGATAGAGCTCAAGTCCCAGGTGCAAGAAGCCAGTTGAACTCTTAGGCTTCCATCTACACAAACCAATGGCTTTCTTTCCTCTCTCTGACTTGCCCCTGTCCTCTTGAGTTCTGCTCTTGTCATTGCATAGTGGGGGAGTGAATAACTGAGTGAATGCAGGATTTAGTGAATGGGTGAGTCCCATCAATGTCAAACTAGCTCGAATCTTCTTCCTAGAGAGCTAGGGCAGCACACGACGGATGCAGAGACGGTCCTGGTACCACCTGGAGCCTATCTGGAGGCTTCTGTTATGCCCAGTGTTAACTCTTTCTTATTCCTGAAATGTAAATGAGAAATGAAAAGCAGAAAACATCCCACTAAAAATAAACTTCTGGGGGCAGACATTTAAATCTGGCTGCAGATTGCAGACTCCAGGAGTTATAATTAAAAGAAGATTGAAATGAAACCAATTAAAACTTAAAATTCCCCTAAAGAGTGCTGCCCACCTCTCCCACCTGGTTTAAATCAAAGTGAGTGTGGGGCCCACATACATGACATGACAATGCACACATATATGACCATGAACACATATATGACCATGAACACATATATGACCATGCACACACATCCCCTCCCCATCTTCTAGAACTACATATGACCATGCACACACACCCTCCTCATCTTCTAGAACTACATTGACCATGCACACACACCCTCCCCATCTTCTAGAACTACATACATGACCATGCACACACACACCCTCCCTATCTTCTAGAACTACATATATGTCCATGCACACACATCCCTTCCCCATCTTCTAGAACTACATATATGACCATGCACACACACACACATACACACACCATCTTCTAGAACTACATATATGACCATGCACACACATCCCCTCCCCATCTTCTAGAACTTTGCAAGGGCTCCCCAGTGATTGACAAGCCAAGAAGACTTCCCAGATGAGGTAATATTTGAGCTGAATCTTACAGGATCCAAGCCCAGAAAGTGGGGAAGGAATTTCAAACACAGAAACAGTTACTCAGAAAGGCAGGAAGGCCAAGGGAAATCCAGGTGATGGGAGCAGGCTTAGTTAGGAGGCCATAGATGTAGTAGCGACTTAAAAAAAACCCTCTAAATCAAGATTATTCATTGTAATGATTGTCTAAGTGAGGTTTGCAGGGCTCAACGTTTATCTCTTTGTCCTCCGTGGAGCATCCATGTTCTCCTTGGGTGCATTAAACGCTGTCAGAATCACTTAGAGGGGGATGCATTAGCAGAATGAAGGGTTTATGTCAGATTTGGGTGCCTGCTGAGGCATGTGAGCTGCTCTGCGGTGGATGGAAGAGTCTACTAGTTGAGACTGAGTCTGACCTCAGTGATAGAAACCAGGGGACAGCATTTCTTTTCTTCACCCAACAAGAAATGTGGAGCTGGATGGTCTTGGGTTGCAGTGGCTGTCCCAGGAAGTCATCAAGCAAACAGGCTTCCGCTAGCTTCCTGATGCTAAAGGACTTTCATTTTCTCGATGTCAGGATGACACCCCTCCTCCAGGCATATAATCGTGTCAGACAGAAAGACGGGTGAATTGCAACAGATGCTTTGTGCCAGTGGAATCTACCCAGCACCGCCAGGAAACCACAGCTTCCCAAGAAGCCCCACCCACAGACTCTGCCTCATCCGACTGACTGGAAACTGGTCACAAAGCTGTCAGAAGTCTGGAAAGAGAGACGTGTGATTTTTGGGTTCTATCAGAAAAGGAGAGACCGAATATCAGGTTAAATAGGGAACCATGGTAGGCTTTCAGGAGAATGAATCCACAGGTAGAAGTCAGCCATTTTCAATTACACAGGCAAGGAAGAAGCAGAAGGTTCAGTGGGGCCACTACCATCATCAAATGAGAGATGACAGCGAGGCTTGGATTTGGTGTTGCACACTGATAATCTAGTACTTGGGAAGTGACGGCTGTAGAATCAGAAGTTCAGTGTTGTCCTTGCCTACATATGGAGTTCAAGGCCAGTGGGGCTACATGAGACCCTGGCCCAAAACAACAAAAAGAAAGGGGGAGGGGTCAAGAAAAGGAAAAGGAGACTCCAGTGGCCCTCACAGAGTGGTGGTTTGAGGATAAGGGGCCGGTGGGCTTGGGGAACCATGCAAGATGCCCAAGGGAAGGCCGGCTGAGGATGCCCTGAGTACTGTCTTCCATCCACCACTTAGGACAAGCTGTGTGGGCTAGGAATGCCAAGGGGGGCTATGACGGTCAAACATCAGGAAAGTGCCTTGTTCTCTTAGCTTGCTGAGCTCTGTGTTCTGGGAACTGGAGCTGCTCAAGTCTCCAGAGGGATGAACACAGGAACACTTTTGAGTTTTCTTAAAATTTAACCTGCAGAAATAAAAACAAGAAACTCCACACTTCCAAGCTCCACCTTCTCTCTGGCCCAGGCAGCCACCAAGTGCTCACCTCCTCACTTGCCTCTCCTGAAGATCATCTTCAATCACCTCCTCCTTAGACTGAGAAAACAGCTAACACTGAGGTGCCAACTGAGAAGACGTCCACATGCCTTCCAGACCTCTGCCCAAGCACATGTGTCGGCTCTTCTTTCTCACTTTACTAACGAGGAGAACCAAGCTCAGGAAATATGAACACTCAGATTCTCAAGGACATGTAACTAGTCAAGGTCAAAGCCAGTAAGCAAAGTCAGGTCGTCAGCCCTTGAAGTTCTAAATGTTAATTACTGTGAGATGCTACTTCCTAGATGGAAGCATTTTGCCGTGTGTTCCAACAATATACATCATTGTGTTGTAGCCCCGCTGAACTCTGAGAATGGATTATCTTAGACCTTTTCCTATTAAGTCTTGAATAAAAGAATTTATGCAGGACTAAATTATAACTCCAGGACCAACTGCAGACACACTCCCAGTTAAGTCAGGTTTAAAAAAAATTTTTTCATATGTCACCATGCTTATAATACCCTTCAGGACTAGACTTTGTCCTATTCTGACAAAGGAATAGTTATTTGTGAGAATCCTGTTTGTGGTTGTCTTGATTTCAGAGATGAAAAAGAACAAATTTCAACGTGATGATGAACTGCAGGTCCCTTTATGAGAAACCAGTGTACTGAGTATTTGCTACTTATCTGAATTTTAGTTATCCATGACCATGAAACTGCTTTTCTTAATCAAGAGAAAGCATTTACATAATGAGAGTGTTAGGGGCATTAACAGGGTTCCAAGACACAATTCTTTACCTGAGTAGAGATGGGCCACCGGGAAATGGTCCTGGGATGGAAGTTACAGGCAGCAAGAGGTCTTAAAGCTGAGCTGCATGCTTTGTCTGACAATTTGGAAAAGCACATCCTGATGTTCAAGTGGCACTTGGTGACCTACTGTGATGGTTGGTGTTGTCAACTTGACAGAACCTAGAATCATTCAGAACATGGGCCTCTGCTCATATCTGTGGGAGGATATCTTGATCAAGTTAAATGATGTGGGGAAAAAACTCTTTATAAAATTCATACATATATACAGCAAAATATGACAATATAGATGCTCCACTTCCCCTCCAAGTGCTGTCTTCCATTATCCTCTCAGCACCCTCCCTCCTTTCTGGGAACATTTGGGAAGAGGAGGACTAAGAAAAACATAAGGGCTGGAGGTTGGGGAGGAAAGCTGTAAAATTCTGTCTTCTGAACATATCATGACTACTTCACTCATGAACTTACACAAGACCTATACAAGACCAACCCAACCCAAATCCCACAGAGATGAGGGAAATGATCCCCAGGCCCCGCCCCTTACTGAGGATCTATAGGCAGTGGAGAAGGGAAAAGCCATTCTTCTCTGAGGACATGGCCCCTAGTAGATTTCTAATGCTCCAGAGGATGGTTTTACATCTGTGAATGGATGGGTAACACTAAAAAAGGGGGTCAGGGAGACCCATCTTAATTATGACTGAAACCATTCTTTGGGTGGGGGATCCTAGACTCTATCAAATGAGGAAAGTAAGCTGAGCACTAGGATATTTTACCCATCCATTCTCACCTTGGGGGATGCAATGGAAGCAGTTGCTTCAAACTCCTGCTGCATTGTCTTCTCTGTTGAGATGGATTCTGTGGTAGTTTAAAAGAAAATGGTCCCCTAGGCCCTTAGGACATAGCAATATTAGGAGGTATGGCCTTGTTGGAGTAGGTGTGGCTTTGCTGGAGGAAGTGTGTCATTGGGGGTGGGCTTTGAGGCCCAACTCACTCTCTTTCAGCTTGATCCGGATATAGAACTCTGAGCTCCTTCTCCAACACCTTGTCTGCCTGCACGACACCATGCTCCCCACCGTGATAATAATGGACTAAATCTCTTAAACTGTAAGCCAGCCCCAATTAAATGTTTTCTTTGTAAGAGTAGCCGTGGTCATAGTGTCTCTTCACAGCAATAGAAACCCTAAAACTCCACCCTTGAACTGTGAGCAAGGGAAACGCTTCCCTTCAGCTGCTCTTGTCAGACTGTTTTATTAGCTTCAGGAAAAGAACTTAAGGTTTCCCAGACCTCCAGAAGGATCCTTTCAGATGCCCAGATGACAAAAGATTGTCAACATTGAACTAAAACAGATCACATGGACCTGAGGGAGGATGTCTGAAAGCAGGAGGCATAAATGAAGAAATCTAGGAACCTGCAGTCGCTATTTTCTTCTTTTCAGCCGCATATGCTTTCAGCTGTGGATCTTTATACACTTCTTTTCTTCTAAGAGCAGAGTTTTCTTAACCATTTGGCCATGTAGTTGGCTGCAGTAGGGCTGGGATAAGCTCTTTCTTTCCTGCCCTGGATTCCTTCAGCTAATCTAAAGAGCAATCTCTGGACTCATGAATTCAGTTCTGCCTTGCTCTTCAGGATACCCATGTTACAGTAATTTAAGGAGTGTAATAAATCTGGAGTTAAATATGTTTGCTGCAAATGCTAATTAGCTGGATAAGAATATCAATTAGGTTTCTGGGGTACGAAATCATAGCTGTTAAGGATCTCAAAGGTCATTCTTTGCCTGCTCTAAAGTAAGAAGATNGGGGGGGAGAGGTAGAATAGGTGAGTAATTGATATTCAGTAGCAATGTAATACAGGCAATATTCAGGAAACTCAGAAATCTACCCACAGGTCTCCAGTTATCACAGACAATGCCAGCAATAGCTTCTGCTTATGGAGCAGTTAAGGTTCCAGGTTATCTAAGAGTTTAGCTAGTATTAACTCACTTAATCCCCGTAACAGCTCTATGAGGTAATAGACACTATTATTGTTCTAATTTTGTAGGCCAGGAAGCTGAATCTCCCACAGAGGATTTAGATAACCTCCCTGCTTCCTATTTCTGGCTCACCCGAAGAAACAGGGATTACTTAACCCTTGCACCTGGAGCCACAGCTCTCAAGACTCGGGCACACAGCGACAGCAGACAGTGAGCTCTGGGAGATACAAATAGATAAAGTGAGCTTGAAGACCACCTGGCTTCCTTTCCAGGGAGAGTTTCTGGTCCAGCTAAGGGCAGGAGAGACCAGGCAATGTGCGTGAGGATACAGAAATCACAGATGCTGGAGTTCAGATGCTGGAGTTCATTGGGAAGAGCGCAGAGAGAGCTGAACAGAGTGCGAACTCTGAACCCTGCATAAGGTCACCCGTAAATGCTTGCTGATAAGTAGGAGGAGGCCAAGGAAAGAACTCATGAAGTAATCAGAGAGCACGTGGCAGAGGGGTCATACAAGACTGGGAAAAATGCCTGTTCCTAGCAGCCAGAGTAGGAAACTCTCCTAATTTATGGCAGATTGACTGGGGATTAAGTGACACACACTTGTGATCCAACCACTCTAGAGGCTGAGTCAGGAGGATCATAAGTTCAAAGCTAGCCTAGGCTACGTAGTAAAACTCTGTCTCAAAGGGGAAAATATTATTGCTCCAATCATGCCTAATAAAACTCAAAGGCAGATCAGAAAGAATCAACTGTTTCCAGGTGACTTAACCATACTCCCCTGATCCCCAAACAGCTCAAAACATATTAGAAGTATACCATGGCCAGATGGACAAAATGTTCATTTGGATGAGATAATTGTATACAAAGCTGCATTTTATCATTTCTGGGTCTGAGCATACTATCATCAGGCTACTGTGATCTAAAAATACCATGAAGGCATCTTTCTCAGGTGTGGGGACTGACAAGATCAGAGCATCAGCCCTGTCAATATCTGAGGAGGCCCCCATTTCTTGTCTTGTGGATGATACCTACCTGCTGGGTTCTCACATGTTAAATAGAGAAGGGTGATTCCTGGATTGGAGGTCTGAATGAGAATGGCCCCCAAGGGCTCACATATTGGAATATTTGGTCCTTAGTTGGTAGAACTGTTTGGGAAGGATTAGGAGGCATGGCCTTGTTGTAAGAGGTATATCATTGGGGGTGAGCTCTGAGATTTCAAAAGCACATGCCAATGCTAGGTAGCTCTTCCTGCTGCCTGTGGCTCAGCTGTATGGTCTCAGCTACTGCCTCAGTGTCCTGATGCCATGCTTCCCACAGTGATGATCATAGATGCTACCTTTCTGAAACTGAACTCCAACAAACTCTTTTCTAAGTTGTGTTGCTCAGTGGTGTATCTACATAGCAATAGAAAAGTAGTTTAACCCTGGGTTTCTTTTTACATTGGCTCTATGATAGTTTTTATTTCCAGCACCATGCTTTTGAACTAGTCTAGCCTGGACAATATTGGGGAAACCCTGTCTTAAAACAAACAACAAACTCACTAACAAACCCCAAGTGGTGAATGTGCACATTCAACTCCAATAAGACACCATCACATATGTATCACAGTGTCTAAGTATAAAATGGTAACCACATTGCTTGGTCTGAGTGTCTGCGGCTCCCTAAAATCCACATGTTAAAAACCTAATCACCAAGGTGTTGGTCTTAGGAGCTGAAGCTTTTGAAAGATTATTAAGTCATGAAATCAGTGCCCTCAGGAATAGGGTTCTTGCTCTTATGAAGGACACCCCCAGAGAGTTTGTATGCTCCCTCCACCATGTGAGGACACAGCAAGGATGTGTGGGCTTTGAGGCAGAGTGAGGTGCCATGAGATGCTAGATCTGCTGATGCCTTCATCACTGTAGGCTTTTCCAAACCTCAGACTGAGAGAAATGAAGATCTGTTGTTTTGTTAATTTTTCATCTCTTTAAAAAATTTTGTGTTTATGTGTAAGCATTTTTTCTTTTTAAAATTTTGTTGGTTCTTTGAGAATTACAACATTATGTTTCATCATATTCACCCTTCCCTCAACATCCCCCAAATCTACCACCCCAAATTCCTTATCTACTCAACTTTGTGGCTGTTTTTTTATAAATACCTATCAAATCTAATTTGAGCTGCCCATATATTCTTGGATGTGTGACCTTTCACTGGAGCATGGCTGACCTATCAGAAGTTACACTTTTAGAGGAAACACACTCTCCACCTCCCAACGGCTATCAGTTGCCAGTGACTCCTCAGCTAGGAGTTGGGTTTTGTGTGCACCTCCTCCTTCCATGTTAGGTTTTGGTCAGGCTTGAGTGTGCACAGGTATTGTGCATGATGTTACAACCATTGTGAATTCATATGCATAGCTACCATGCTCTGTCTGGAATTCACCGTTCCTTGTAGTCACCCCCAACCTCAGGCTCATACACTCTTTCTGACACGTCTTTCACAATGATTCCTGTGCCTTTGGAGGAGGGGTGTGACATATATGTCCCACTTATGTCTGGTCATTCAGTCTCTTATTCTCCGCACCCTAACCTGTTGTAGCTCTCTGCCTTAATCACCATATAGTGCAGATAGAAGCTTCTCTGGTAAGGGAGGATTGAGTGATGTGTTGATCTATGCGTTGATCATTGACAGTCAATTTAATACTGTGTCCATTTAACAGAATAATAGCAGTAGGTTTCTCCTTTAGTGTTCACTATCCATATAGATACAGGTTCTTGGTCCAACAATAGTGTATAATTCCATATCATGAAATGGGAATTGAATCTAATTAGAAAGTGATTGGTGGGGCTGGAGAGATGGCTCAGAGGTTAAGAGCACTGGCTGCTCTTCCAGNAGGCAGAACAGTGTAAACATAATGAATGAATAAATAAATTTAAAAAAAAAGAAAGTGATTGGTTCCTCCCATGTTCCTGTCACTATTGCACAAACGTCTGCTGTTGCTAAGCCACATAGTATTAACCCAGTCTAAAGCACAGACCCAGTGCTTGGGATGAGAGGGTTACTCTGACCTCTCAACATGCTGCTGGTAGGGAGAAAAGCACTCATTGTTGGGAAGATACTTTGATAGACACCTTTTCAGTGCTGGATTGACCCCAGGGCCTTGTGCATGTTGGTAAGCACTCTGTCTCTGAACTGCTAGCTCTTGTAGGTCTTAGAAAATGCAGTAAACACAGATTATATGGACTAACCATTCTTACCCTAAACATTTATAACAGAGAAATGAAAGTGCGCCTTTGTGTGCACAAAACAACTTGTAGTAGCCTCAAGTTAGACATAGTCCAAGTGCTGAGTTGTGGGGAGCCAGACCAACCCAAGCCTTTCCCAGAGGCCCTGATGAAAGTACAAAAGGAACTGGAATTCTGTGTCCTTGTCCAAGAATGGACTTGCTAAGAGCTCTAAAGCAGGAGTCATGCATCAGAGGAGTCAAGGTTGCGGTTTCTGGGGACCCAACCCTCCTGGGATGTGGTTATCAGCCCGTAAGCAGCTATACCTGAGGTACTCTAGATTCTTTCTGCCAACATTGTCTGATTCAGCTCTCTGCTGACTTTGGCCGTATCCCCTCTTGCAAATAGTATATATGATGGTGTAGTCCTTAATAAACTTGTTTGGTATAAGTCATAAGCTTATGCAAGACCTCCTGGTGCCAGTTATTGCTTTATTGGCTTCTTTACATCTCATCCCCAGTCTTCCCACTTGACACCTAACCTCAGGACTCTTATTCTTGTAGGTTTGGGTCAGTGAGTAATCAGATGAATGGATAGTTGAAGCATACCATAATTTCCACACAGAGAAATGTTACTTTGCAATGAAAATCAATGAACTGGCCAGACATGGTGTCATATGCTTGTAACCCTAGCATTCAGGAGGTAAAGGTCAGAGGGTTGTGAGTTCAAAGCCATCCTGGGCAATGTAGAAACTCCCTGTGCCATAAACAACAAACAACAAGAAGGGATAAATTGCTGATATGCATAATGACACAGACAAACCTGAGAGTCATGTGCTCTGCTGCCTAAAAGCGGGCAGTCTAAAGGACAGCTGTATGATATCATTCATGCAAATTTATTTTAAGATGTGTTTTTAATTATGTGTATATGGGTGTGGGGTGGTGTGTGGAGCTGACATGAAGTTCAGGAGAAAGTGTTGGATTCCCCTGGCGCTGGAGTCATAGATGGCTGCGAGCCACCTAATGTGGGAGCTGGGAACCTAACTCCAGCCCTCCGCAAGAGCAGTAAACACTCTTAACCTCTAAGCTGTCTCTCCAGACCCACATGGATTTATTGAAAGGCAGAAAAGGGAACTTTATTTCTGGGTGTTTGTTTAGGAATGGACTTGGTAAGAGGTCTAAAGCTGAGTCATGCCTCAGAGGAGTTGTGATCCACTGTATCCAAAGGCAGATCTGAGGCTTTCTGGGAGTGAAGGCGACCTGAAGGGGTTGGGAGTAGTTTGTGGAAACCTCTAGAAGGAATGGAATTATTCATTTATGCTCTACACCTATCAAGAATTGTGAAGGTACACTTTGAAGTATGTGGTTCAATGTGTTACCATTTAATGAGAGCCCCAAAGCAGGCAAACAAAAACAGACTTCCCGGGGCACACGTCTAATAAACCCAGTGTGGCTCAGCGTGCTAAACATTTGAGCTGCGTTATACAAAGCAGATGCTCTTCCCATTCCGTAGATGAAAGAGCAAAAATGAGAGGGCTGGTGGGACTTCCTCGTGGCTGCAGGCTGGTGAGTGGGGGAGCTTGAGTGTGTGGCTTTGCCAGAGCACTCATGGGCTGTAACATACCCCGCTTTTGCCCAAGGGCAGTGCACCCACCGCCTCTGCTCTCCGGGGAATCTGTAGCTCTCCTGCTGGCTGAACTAAACCCCTTCTTCCTGTTACGCCCTTCTCCCTCCATTCAGAAGCCTCCTTTGGACTCCTAACCGCCACCCATGCTTCATCACACAGCTGCCTTCCTTCTGTACCTGCAAACAGGGAACAAATAAATTTGTAAATGCCTCCAAAAGAACAGGACTCTGAGTGATTGTCAAGGCATCTTTGTGAAAGTAAGAGCTTGCTGGGCTCTTGGAAGGCAGCCTCTGCCTGCTTTAAAGAAGTAGGCACTCCGAACGGAGGCAAGTAGACCAACATGTGCACAGATCTTCCTGACTTCAGAGCCCTTTCTTGTCTCTCATCACTTTCTGACTCAATAGAGCTCAGCATTTCCACCCTGACTCTTGTATTTTCTCAGATAATGCATCCAGAGCTGATGATGAGGCTTGAAAACCCAAGAACTGAAGCTCCATTGGAGCTCTCTCCCCTATAGGAGGGCCAAGTGGGGGCCAGACGGCTACAGTAAGGAACTGTCTAGGCCAGGTGGCGGGTGCCTGTGATCCTAGCACTTGAGAGGCAGGGGCAGGAGCATCACTGGAAGTCTGAGGGCAGCCTTGATTCGTAAAACAAGCTCCAGTTCAGACTGGGCTATGTCTACAAAACGGGGAAAAAAGAAGAGGGAGTTATGCCAAGGAAGCCAGGGTAGAGGCCTGTGTCTGCTGTCCTGGCACTCAAGTAGGTAGAGGTTAGAGTGGAAGTCCAGGATACTGTCAGGAAGGGAAAATCTGCAAAGAAAGCCAGGCATGGTGTTTATCCCAGCACTCATAAGACAGAGGCCTGAGAACTGTGGGTTCAGTTTATGCAGAGAAGATCCGCACAAGATCTCCACATAGGATGCAGACGAGAGCTGACAACTTCCCCACCCAGCAGCTTCTGATAGCAGGCCACTGAGCTCACTCAGAACTTTGGGCTGTTATTGATACGTTGGAGGTTAAATCTGAGCTCAACTGTCTCCTTATCCTGGACAATCCAGCACCTCAGCACTGAGCTCTTGAGCCATGTCATGCAAATCTTGGATGAGGGTGGAAACACTTGTTATAGCTGAAAAGAACTACTGCTCTATATTCTTCATTGGATGGACACTGAATGGGGACATCAGCAAATGCAGGGCAAGGCAGGGTCATAAGTCTGAACTGTATGAACTGTAAATGTTGTCATATAGAGCTATTTTTCTAAAGATTTATTTTTATTTTATTCTTGTCTGCAAATACATACATGCATCATGAGTGGATGGCCAGAAAAGGGTATCAGATCCTCTGGAACTAGAGTTATAGGAAGTGACTGATGAGCTGTCATGTAGATGCTGGGAATCAAACCCTGATCCTCTGGAGGAGCAGTCAATGCTCTTAACTGTTGGCAAATAATCTTTTTGTACACTGAGAAGATGTGTCACTCTGATTGGTTTAATAAAAAGCTGAATGGCCAATAGCTAGGCAGAATTTCCAGGCACAGAGGATTCTGGGAAGAAGAAGAAGATGGAGATGCCAGGAATGCAGAGCAAGTAGGATGGGCATTATAAAGATGAGGTAATAAAGCCACAAGGCAGAAAGTAAATTAATAAATTAAAAGGTTAATTTAAGTTATAAGACCTAGTTAGAAACAAGCCTAAGCTATCAACTAAGCTTTCATAATTAATAAGTTTCCGTGTATTATTGGGAAGCTGATGATCCTGATGAAAAGATTCAACTTCACTTAACCACTGATCTACCTCTCTAGTCCTTCATATAAAGCTATTCAATGAGCTTTCATTATATATGAAAACACTTGAATTACTTTAAATTCTCCTAAATCAGTGGTCCTCAACCTTCCTAATGCTGCAACCTTTTAATATAGTTCTTCGTGTGGTGGTCACCCCCAACCATGAAATCACTTTGATGCTACTTCATGACTGTAATTTTGCTACTGTTTTGAATTGTGATGTAAATATCTGATATGTGACCCAAAGGGGTCGAGACCCACAGGTTGAGAACCACTGTCCTAAACCAATGCTGCATTGTGAAGTAATTATAATTTTGAAAGAGGTGGGGTAAACTGTGTTCTTGGATTGTGCTGCTGACTTCTGGCTTGCCTCTTCAGCTGGAAAAATGAGGTACCTGTTTTCTTGGACAGGGATCTGGGGTTCTGTGTTTCCTATGTAAAAAGGTTTCCTCTGTTAAGGTTTAATTCCCATTGGAAGATATTAAGGGGGGTGGAAAGTTCATCTGACTATGGTGTGATTAGGCTTAGATAAAGCCATCAGAGTGGAGCCCCCATGTCTGAAGCGCGGTGGCTGCAGAATTAAAAGGAGAATGCTGGGCATGGTGCTTCGTGCTTGTACTTGGGAAGCTGAGATAGGAGGCTCACAAGTTCAAGACAAGCTTAGATTACATAGAAGGTTTAAGGCCAGCCTAGGCTATGGAGAGACAGACAAATGAATAGGTGGTTCAGTAAGTGAAGTCACTGATGACCAAGCATGAGACCTGTATTCAGATCCATTAGACCTGGACGTGGCATCGAGAGCTGGCAACTTCAACACTGGGAGTCAAGATGGACACGGAGACAGGTGGGTCCCTGGGCTGTATAGCCAACTAGTAGAGCCAAAGTGACAATCTAACATCTTGTTAGCATCTTGACAAGAAGCTATCTCAAAAAATAGGATGGAGAATGTTAGAGGAAGCCATGTGACACAGACATCCCTCTTCCCCCCATATACCCCATACTCTCTCTATAAAAATAATATAAATATTTAAACACCAATAGACAAGCAGAAGCAAGAGGAAAAATAAAGAGAAGGAAAAGCACAAGAGACATACGTACACTCACTCCCCATCTCTTGCCGTCAAAGGCCCGCACTACGGTGGATGCTGTAAAAAAACAAAACAAACAATACACAGGCAATGAGACTTGTGTGTTTATTTTACACGATGGGCAAAGGGGAATCATTTAAGGTGAACTTCTAAGCTTCCAGGACAGGGCAGTCTGACCTCAGTCATCACGTATCCAAGTTTCCTGATTAAGAACTTGCTTAAAGGACATTGACCTGAGCAAGAATACTTGAAGCAGCCTGTTCCACTCTGCCCTGGATGGAAGCTGAGTTTTTCCTTCCCATTTGATAATGTTATTATTATGTACCTGGAGAAAGATCTGAGGCTATGAATGTGGGTGTCAGATAACCTTTCACTCAAAGTGGTTTAATGAAGAGCAAGCAGAACATCTACATTTACTCTCCTTTGATTAAACAGCCACATTGGCATGCCGAGCAATTCAGAGTCTTATATGTACTGCAGTCAAAATTTTCATGGGTCATTGCCCCAAGCAGACTTACTTGTGTTCCATGTTGGTTTCTTCCATTAAACCTTAGAGTTTTCATGATTACAACATGGCTACTGTGTCTGTCTGGAAAAAAAGGAAAACAAGATCTTTTAACTTCTTGGCATATAGAAAATGTTCAATAAATACTCCCCCTTCCTAGATGACAGCCCAAAATGCACCTCCCTGACTGAGCTGGGTCTTTTCCAAATGGTACAGCAGACGATGAGCTTGGTGATGCTATATTTGTGAGAGAGCCGTCCGTAGGCTGGTGGCTGACAGTCAAGCCACCATCAGACTAGCCCTTTTTGTGTCCTGGTCCCATGAAGGTGGTAGGTTGCTATCAGCGGCTGTGGCTGGGGGTTTAGTCTGTTCTCAGAGGCAGAGAGATCAATAGAAAACAAGTAGGAAATAATGAGCACTGTGTGTGAAGATGTGTGTGCTGCTGATTGACTCTCGGGAGCAAAGATTCTAGAAACAGTATAATTGGCTAGCAGAGCTGGCACATTGTAAAGGCTTTAGAACACACTGTGCCAGGAGCAGGCCATGCCACTGGCATCATAACAATGTTCCCTCGACAGCCAGTGTTCCTCCCCTCACAATCTCATTTAAACCCAGAATTACCATATTTTTATTATTGCTAAAATGAAGCCTGATGCTGCATAATGTCTAATTTTTCATGTTTTTTGAATATTTTTCCATATATTCATCAACACATTTAACTTATTCTCCTTCTTCTCTTAAGTGTTGGCTTCTTTTTCAAAGGTGAAATTTTTGTTTGTGGATTTATAAACCATCTTGGTATAGATGTATATTAACTCTTGATCATACATATAATGACAGCTTAGGGTTGTTGTATAGTGTGGTATTTGAGGTCAAGGTTTATTATTCTGGTTTTCAAAAGTTTCTTAAAAGTTAGCAACAGCCTATTTGTCTGATAAACATTTACAGATGGCTTGTTGAAAACATATGCCAGGCACTGATGTCAGAAGAGAACAAAGCCTGCGTGTCTGTACTCTCAGAGATCCCAGGCTAGTGAAGGCATCTTTTCTCTAGAAAGAGCAGTGCCATTCACAGAGAGCCACGCAGGCTGAGCATTCCTCACTTGCGCAGTGGAGATGCTCTGAAACCTGGAGTTGTCTCACCCCTGATGTGCAGCCCTGAAGGACAGTATCTAGGAGACACCTAGTCAGCTGCTATGGCCACATGCTCAAATCTGGACCATCACCTGTTTTATAAATAACGTCTTAATGAAACACAGCAATGCCCGGCCACCCATGCAGTCCCTGCTGCTTTTGTGCTGAATTACAGAGAGGTGTGTCGGTGGCCAAAGCCCACAGGCCCTGAAATGTTAGCTAGTCTTTATGTGTGTGCATGTGTGTTTGTGGAACCAGAGGTCAACACTGGCAATCTGCCTCAGTGTGTAGTGTTTATATATGATACATATGTGTGAGTGGGGGGGCATGCACCCATGCATGTGTGCACAAAAGGCAAAGGCAGTCATTGGGTGTCCTCCTCTATCACTATCCACCTTATTCCCTGAGAGAGCCACTGAAATGGAAAGGTCCTTTTGTCTAGGCTGGCTACACAATGAGCTTCCATGATCTGAGGTCACACACAGCCACGACTGGCTTTTTTTTTTTTTTAACATGACTGCTAAAGACTTAACTCAGGTCCTCACAGCTGCACAGCAAATGTTCTGAGCCCACTGAGCCATCTCCCTAGTCCAACTACCTTATTTTTCTGAGGCAGGATCTCTCACTTAACTTGGACCTCACCCCTTCATCCAGACTGATCAGCAAGCCCCAGGGATGCTCCTGTCTCTATCCCTCCAGCTCTGTCTTGGACTATAGACAGGTGTGTTGCTGTACCAAGGTTTTATTTGGGTCCCTGGGGATCAAACTCAAGTTGTTATGCTTGTGCAGTAACATTACATCAATTAAGCCATCTTTCCAGCCTGTTTGACAGTGACCAGAGCCAGAAAGAATACTTAGTCAAAACTGCACAAAACTTTGGAACAGATTCCAAACCAAACTTGAGGATTCTTTAACTTAGACCTATGTTTCCTATGTCATTCTACTAAGATTGACTTGGTACCAACTGTAACATAAGCCTGCAGCAACAAGTTTAAAGGTAACAGGGCTTGCAGATGCTCCCTGAGGGCCCATAAGCTGCATCAAAGACATCAGGTAAAGAAATAACCATCTAGAAAAAAAATCTATGATAGGAGTGAGCCTGAGAGAGAGCAGGTACTCCCCTGCAAGGGCAGCAAGAGTTCCATACACCTTCTAATCATCTGCCAACACTCCCTCTCCCTGTACCTGGATTCTCCCACAGGCAGCCACATCCATCACAGCAACTTCACGGTTGAAGTCAGGCTAACCCCAGAGTTCAGCTCTAGGCCTAGCCAGCATCTCTGTCCAGGATACCCAGGTGACATCTTGTGTGTGTGCTGGAATTCTATCCCTAGATTGGCTAAGCTGGTGGGTCATCAACACTGGTTAAAGAGAATCAATCTCCTGGAGAGGCAGGCGACGGCTAGATGGCCACATTCAGGTCACCACCTATTTTTATCAGTGATTGGTGGGTCGGAAAGGCAGCTCAACTGTTAAAGGCCAGAGTCAAACCCAAACTATGCGAATTGGGGGTTGTTATTGGGAGGTGTGACCAGGATAGAAACCCCATAGAAACAAGCAGGACAAGAACCTGGAAGATTCTTATGATTATGTCATATATGAATCTGGGTTCTTCCACTGTTCCAGTCAACTTCCTTTTGCTTTGAGCCTTCCAGCACTGGGATTCTCATTGTCCGTAGATAACTCTGGCTAATATGCTTGTTTTTCCAGGCAACCGCCTCCCCCACATTCTCTCTGCCTGTTGGTGACACCGGCCTTCTCCATCAGGAATATAAATTTGGAAACTGTAGTGCTAACAGCATGTCAGAGTAGAGCTGGCCAAGTGTGGCAATGAGTCCATCAGAAAGTGTGAACCAATCTACGCTTATTCAAACCCCCATTCAGTGCTTTCCACAGTGACGATAAGCATGCTACTCTTGGTATTGTTTGTCTCAAGCTTAATGATGTGATGTTTCCACTTGGGATCTTGACAGGCTCATGGCTGTGGAAATGATGCCCTGCAGAGGAGGCTGCCATATGTTGTGAGCCGAATGTATGAAAAAAACATCTGGGAGTAGGAGAGATGCTGGGAGGGCCTGCTGCTCTATACCTCATGTTTTGGAGGCTTCTTATTTTGGAAAGCTGTTTTTCACACCCATTTGAATCTGCCTCTAGAATCTTACTGTGGCAGAGGATGCTGGGAAAGGGGCAATTAAGGGCTTTCTGGTTTGGCTCCATCTTGGATCTCTAAGAACTGCTTCTTTGGAATTTTCTGTGGAGTTTTCTGAAAGTCCAGACTCTAGTCTCTGAGTCAGTAGATCTTGGAAAGGTAGTTTTGCTTATAGAGGCCTCTAGCTCTGAAGGGTAGCCATGCTGCAGAATTATTGACATGAAGTGTCCAGAAGTCAGAGTCCTTCCTCATCTCCAGGGTCTTCCCCATTTGTTGTCCGTGATTCTTGTTTGTCAGCCTCTAAGATCCCTTCCCTGGACCTGTTTTTGCTATGGCCTACGTGGAACTGCTTTAGTGGAAAGCAATGTTCAAAACTACCAGTCAAATGTAACTCTTAACACTTTCCATTGAGAAAACCATCCCAGGATCAGAAAAGGCCAAATGAGTGTCTAAGAGCATATCATAAGCCCTAAGGCATAGCAATCGGGAGGCAACCCTGGGATGTTGGATGCTGGAGTCTCTCCTGGGGTTGGTTTCTCATCTTCTGGATTATAGGCTTGGGTGCTGTCCTGTGGCTAACTCCTCAGACTCCTGCCACTGTCAGTGCTTCTGTTACCTACAGGATAGGTAGGAATTTGCTGCCCATGGAGGAAATAGGCTTCCTTCCTTTCTTTCCCTTTCCCCACCTGACGTACACATCTTCAGCTATGCAGGGGCTGTGGAGAACCTATATGTGTGGTAGTGAATATATATATATATATATATACACACACACGTGTGTGTGTGTGTGTTTGTGTGTGTGTGTGCATTCATATGGCGGCTAGAGGTTGGTTGTCTTCCTCTATGGCTCCACACCTTATTTTTGAGACAGAGTCTTTCACCAAACCTGGATTACACCAACTGGCTAGATTAGCTGGTCAACAAATCTTCAGGGATCAGGAGTCCCCCTTACACCTGATCACCCAATGGTGGGGTTATGGATGCACACCAGGCTGGATTTTGCTGCTGGGAATTTTAATACTAATTGGGCAGCTCACTGACCCCAGCATTTATAAATAAGCTATCTTTCCTTCCTTTTGGGTGAGTGGGGTAAATCTGGGTAGTGGAAACCTATTCTTCTTGCCCAAACCTTTGGTCTCCTGTATTCATCCCAGGGTTTCATATCTCACTCAGCTGCTGGCTCAGGTCCAGTTATATCTGGCCAATGTGTGGGTAAGAGTGAGCGATTGAGCCCGCAGACCATTACTCAGGAGAGGGTGATGGTGAGTCACTTTGAGAGGCTCTTTTTCCAGGCTGGCCACTCTCCTTCAGGCTGTGCTTCAAGACAGAGAATAATAACACCCTTTGGACTCGTCTCTTAAAAATAAAGTCAGTGGCGTCTGTGGCTGGGGGAGAAGTCCTGGAGTCAGGTGCTCAGACCAGCTGGATGCGGTTCAATACAGGGCACTGGCTCCTGCTTTGACAGCTGTCAGTGGTGAGTGTTGTCCTAGGTAAATTGTGTGTTTTGGGGCGGAGAGCTACAGTCTTTAGAAGTATGAAATCTTTCCTACTATGATTTACAGAAAGGACATAGTCTACCCCAAATTCATATACACACCAATGCAAAATTTTCTAGTTCATCTTAGAGGTTCAAAAATCATAGACTTCTATCAAAGAATTTCTGGTCTAGGGACTCTATTTGTTACATATATATTACATATTTTTTAAAATTCTGCACTTTGTTCTCCCAAAACCAAAACTTGCATTGTTGCTTTCAGTCCTCATGGAATGTACTCCTAGGAGAAAGAAAACACAAAGGTTTTCTTATGTAGGGTGTCTGCAAGAAGGGATTGGGTATCAGAAGGTGCATACACAGTGCAAAGCCCACCAGCCAAAGGAGATATGTGGTAAAGATCAGCCAACTCCAGAGGCAAAATAGCTATTAAAAACCCTTCCACCCTTGCCCGAGCTTGCTGTGAAGGCCACATCCCTCCCTTGGTATGAGTGAGTCATCAGGTGCCTAAATGAGGCCTTGCATCCCCATGCCCCTTTGATGAGTGTTTCTAGTCCCCAGCCAAAGAGATGGAAAAGAAGTCAGCCTTTAGTTCCAAAACAAGACAGAGCCTATCAAGGAGGACATATGTTGCCATGACTTTCTAGTTTGGGAGGTTGTTCTGACTGTTAGTGTCTTGCGCAGTGACACAGGTGGTGGACACAGACACAGAGGTCCTACTCAGACACTGCAAGTCCACAGAGAGCAGTTGACGGTCTTACCACAGTTGACGGGAATGCGCTTTGCTTTTTCTCCCGAGCTATCTGTGTGGATTATTCAGGAGGCAAGCAGTTGTCCCACGAGCTTGTGAAGTGATACACTTCACAGCCTACGACTTCTTTTCAAAACTGCATCTGGTAAGGCACCATAGTATGGCTTCAGATGTCTGCATATGACATCACACATCACTCAGTGTCAGACTCCAGGTAGTCCAGAGCTGGTTGTTAAAGTATGAGAATTTTGATATTGTTCTTTGGTCTCCGTAGTTAATACCTAACTACTCTAATCACTGTAACTTTGAGATAACAAGCCCTGCAGCAGGAGAGAGAGGAAGGAAGGGATTTCAGAAGAGGTCTACAGTGGGGCATCACTAGATCCCAGAAAAGGCACAGCCATTGCCCTCGAAGGAAGGAGGCATTGAGGAATACTTGATGAGGTGGTGGCCTTGAGACAGGTCAAAAAAAATCCATTCTTTCTCTTTGAATTAGACAGAAACGATCTGTTTAACATGAGACAGCAGCTCAGTAATATTTGTAAAATGATACACATGTACATGCGTGTTTACTGTCAGTCCCTAGAACCTAGTGAAGTCTCACTGTGGTGTGTAGCTTTGTCAATTTGGCACAGCTGGAATCACTTGAGAAGAGGATTTCAATGAGGGATTGATTGTCAATGTTTGTTGGCCCTGTGGCCATGTCTGTTAGGGATTGAGTCAACTGATGTGAGAAGACATAGCCCATTATAGGCATCACCATTCCCTATGCAGGGGGTCCTGAACTGAACATAACTATGCAGAACACCAAGTGAGCATGCAGCATGCATGTATTCATTTCTTTCTGCTCTTGTCTGCTCATTACTATAGATGTGACATGACTAGCCACGTCAAGTTCCTGCTGTTTTGCTTCCTCTCAACAATGGACTGCAACCTGAAATTGGAAGCTAAAGCAAACCCTTTCTCCTCTAAGCTGATTTCTGTAGGTTCGTTTTCTCACAGCTACAAAGCTGGAAGGCAGGCAAGGTGTTACACACTGTTAATCCCATCAGCTTTGAGAGAGAGGCAGGTGTGTTACACACCGTTAATCCCATCAGCTGAGAGAGAGAGGCAGGTGTGTTACACACCGTTAATCCCATCAGCAGAGAGGGAGAGAGGCAGGTGGACCTTTGAATTTGAGGCCAGCCTGGTCTATACAGCAAGTTCCAGGCGGGCCATGGCTATGTGGAGAAATCCTGTCTTGAACAAACAGGAAAAAGAGAAGAGAAAAAAAGAAAAGAAACTAAAACGCCCACCCAAAGTTTCTAGAAGGCCTGTGGGGGAAGTTTCATATAAACCTGTGTAGATTGCCCTTTCCCCTTCCTTCTAAGCAAGGCAGCAGGACTACTCAGTGGGTTCCCTGCTCTGCTTCTGTCCCTCCAAAGCATGTCTATTCCCACCATCTTATCAAGAGAATATGGAATTGGTCTACACCTTCTCCAAGAGATCCTAGAAAAGGACTGAGTGGGAGGGGAGCTTGGGCCTGAGGACAGTGCAAGCAGGGAGGCCCCTTGTTTCCTTCTGAAGACCAAGCACATCTAGAGATCCAATTGGGCATGTCTAGAAAGTTCTACAGTTGAGCATTAGTTTAGTCAGGCAATTGGATGAGCTTTCTACTTAGTACCCAAACAGAAGAAGACCTTAAGAGATGGTGCCTGTGATGTGACATTAATACTAAGATCTGCCTCCAACCATTTGCTGCCACAGGTCTCCTGGAGGGGGTTATAGTTAAAACTTCAAGGGCTCTCCATGATTCATCTGACACAAACTGGATAGTATCCCATTCTGACACTGCACCTACCCGCATTCTCATGAGACTCCACAGACTAAAGGCACACGGCTACAACAGTCTTCATTTCGGATGTCAGTCACAGGTCCTGGGTCCTTTGGTCACTGGGGTAGTTTGAAGGTATTTGGCCCCATAAACTCATAGGGAGCAGCACTATTAGGAAATGTGGCCTTGTTGGAGACTGGATGACACGTGCCTTTAATCCAGACCTTGAGGCAGGAGGGCACACCTTTAATCTGGGCCACACCTTCTGGTGGACAGCAGGCAGGCTTTAAGGTCTTTTTCTCCTGCTTCACTCAGTGTGACAGTCAGTTGATTTCCTGTTGCCTGCAGGATGCAGCCGTTTCCACTCCAGTTTCACGGCTGCCTGCCACCATACTCCCCACAGTGATGAATTGAACCCCTGAACTGTAAGCAAGCCACCACAGTTAAATGTTTCCTTCATAAGAGTAACCATGGTCATGGTGTCTTCTCACAATAATGAAAACCTAACTAAGACAGCTACCTACAGATACCCAGTCATCTATGAATTTGGGTAATTTTCTGTGAACTCTTCCCCTTAGGGTTCAATAATATCCTGAAATGATTCACAGAACTAAGGAAAATTTTATGTATTTTACTACTATAGCTTAGTATAAAAGGCATAAATGAGCAGGGTGAGGTAGATTTTAGCACCTGCACTATGGGACGGTACATGAACTGGGAACTAGGCTGGCGATTTAAAAACACATGCATACAGAGACACAGGGACACAGGTCATCCTTGATACAAGAATGCCAAGAATGCCCACTTTATTGTGTTAGGGGCAGCTTATATAGTGCTCTGGCCACACCCCAGCTCTTGGCATCTTTCAGCTGCAGCCATCAGAAACCACTCCCCTGCCTCAGGGTCTCGTGCTCAGAGCAGCTGCAGGCTTCTCAGAGCAGAGGAAAGTAAGTTGTTTTGCTCAGAGCAGCTTCAGGCATAACAAGTCTTTACAGGAAATTCAGGGCCTGGTGGTCTGCAGTCCCCAACAGTAGATAACATGAGGTCAGGAATGGTCTTGGTACAAGAACCTAGATCTCCATGGCACTGGGGCACCACAACACAAGGGTGTATTCACCTGCCCAAATCTGGTCCCCACTGTTTAGGGTTTCCATGTGTGAGTGTGTCTCTGTGTTGTGTCATAGTGTGTGTGTCTCACACCTATGTGTGGAGTGCATGAGTCTGTGTAAACTATATTTAGTCTTCCAACTGCCTAGACCCAAATAATCACACAGAAACTATATTAATTACAATACTGCTTGGACTATTAGCTCAGGCTTCTTATTAACTAACTCTTACATTTTAAATTAACCCATTTCTATAAATCTATGTATCACCATGAAGCTGTGGTCTACCGGTAAGTTTCCACATCTTTCTCCTTCCGCAGCTACATGGAGTCTCTCTGACTCCGCCTAGTCTCTCTCTATATCTCTGTTTGACTTTCCTGCCTGGCTATTTATATTCTGCCCTGCCATAGGCCACAGGAGTTTCTTTTCTAACCAATAGTAATAAAACATATTCACAGCATACAGAGGGAAATCTCACATCAGTACACATTCACAGAAGCCAGAGGGGGACATCAGGCGCCTTGTGCTGTCAGTCTCTACCTAGTCCCTGGATACAGGATGTTAGGATTCAGGCATTACGATGGCCTGCCCGTGTCATCTGGCAGGACGCACCCGGCAGTACCCTGGCCAGCCCAGGGTCCTAGTCGGCATGCTGGTGCAAAGGTCCCTTTAAGAGAAAAACTCCACCCACTCCTCTCCTTTCCAGGCTGGTCCTCTGAAGGGGAAGGCAGGACTTTTCCTGCTTCTTCTCTTTTCTCTCTCTGTCTCTTCCTTCCTTTCTTTCTCTTCTCTTCCCTTCTCTCCCTTTCCTTTCCCTAATAAAACTTCCCACTTAAGTTCTGTCTGCCCGGCCTTGTTTGTCCCTCACCCACTGAGGGCTCACATTCCAGGGTCTCACTCGTGCGGTTTCATAACATTTTGTGTTGTGAATCTGACAGGGTCTCTCAGTGAGTGATTCTGGAATTAGGCTGACAACCAGCAAAGTCCAGGAA
This sequence comes from Ellobius talpinus, assembly GCA_001685095.1. Lineage (NCBI taxonomy): Eukaryota > Metazoa > Chordata > Mammalia > Rodentia > Cricetidae > Ellobius > Ellobius talpinus. Next base: position 30,626 of record LOJH01007189.1, read on the forward strand.
TCCTCCTGTCTCTGCTGCCACAGCCCTTGGGTTGTAGACACCTGCATGCCCACGCCCACCCAGCTTTCTCTCTCCACCCCCACCATCTCTGATGTGTGTTTGCAAATGTGTGGGTTTGTGTTCACGTGGGTGCCAGCGAGGTGTGGATGCCAGAGGACAACCCAGAATATCATTCCTCAAGTGCTATCTTCTTGATTTTTTTAAGCAATGTCTCCCACTGGCCTCAAGTTCACAGATAAGGCTCGCAAGCTGGAGATCCTCCTCTCTCCACCTCTCTAATGCTGGACTCAATCACAGGTCACTACATCTGATGTTTCCTTGGGTTCTGGGCATAGATTCAGGTCCTGCTTACAAAGGAAGTACTCTGCTGATTGAAGCTGTCCCTCTAGCCCCATAAAGGGACATTTCTGCATAACAAAACCACTTCAGACCCTTAGGAACTTTCGAGGGATTTAGGAGCCCCATGCCAGGAATCAGAGACCAAACAAAGACCAAATACATATTTCCTATTATACCAGGCTCGTTTCTCTAAATATTTATCGAGGAGTCTTAGCTTTTTGGAATATAGACTTGCCAGAATTCATTTGAGATTGAAAAGGGCCTGCCTCATAAACCAGAATGTCTGAGTAAACTGAGAGCGTGGTCTCCTGTGGAAGCAGTTCTGTGCCTTGCAGTAGGTGTATACACAGCACCCTCCACCACCCTCCTGCCCCCACCATGGTCCCGTCCCACGGTGTCATCGCGGTGAGATTCCTTAATTTATCTTCTCCTTAAATCAAAGCTGTCAAAGACTTGGCAATAAATGTTCAAGGACATGTGAAGGAATAGATCTCTTTGGCCCTTAGAATAGCCAGGAAAGGCTTGGAGCCTCCAGAGCTCTGAGTCCCTTGCCTTGGGCCATCAGTGTTTCACCAAGGTGAGTCTTTTCCAGTGAGGTTTAGAAATGCTGATTGGTTACTGGTCAAATCTCAGCATATAGTTCTGTTTATTCAATGACCTCAGCCCAAGGAAAACGCTTGCCCTTCTCTCTGAAGTAGGTTTGAAGCAGATTCTCCACCTGGGTGTATTAGACAGAAAGGGCTACAAGCTTGCACACACTGCAGAGGACATTGGGTGTTGGTTGAGTCTCAGAGACTGCAGGACCAGCAGCCCTGGGGGCACACACTGCAGAGGACATTGGGTATTGGTTGAGTCCCAGAGACTAGGACCAGCAGCCCTGGGGGCACACACTGCAGAGGACATTGGGTGTTAGTTGAGTCCCAGAGACTGTAAGCCCTGGGCAGTCTTCTCTCTAAAAAGCTCCTTAAATGTCATTGCTGCTGCAGTCATGTATCTGAAAGACCCCCGAGGGATGTCTTCCTTCAGGAGAGACCCCCTGCCCAGGGATCAGTCGAGTCCACTCGTGCGGATGCAATCAGCAAGAGGTTTATTCAGATA
>LOJH01007190.1:153-15161 GCA_001685095.1 Ellobius talpinus
CTTAACCCCTGGTGCAGCAACTTAACCCCTGGTGCAGCAACTTAACCCCTGGTGCAGCAACTTAACCCTCGGTGCAGCTTTCAGGGGTGCTCATAACATTGGAGCAGAGGGATAAGCACATTAGGAAAAGGCTGGAGGGAACTCACTAGGTCCCTCTGCCCTTCTGTTCGAGGACAAAGACTTGGGGTGCAAACTTGGAGGCAGACGGCACCTCTCAGCAGAATCTACTGGTGCCTCTTACTCTCTGGGTCCAGTGCTAGAAAGAAACATTCCTATTACCTGGTGTACTGCACCTTGTTATAGCAGCTGAAATAGACTAAGACAGAGGCTCAAATCAGGTTCACGATTCCCTATCTGTGTGCTCTTGGAGGAGCTTCTTAAACAGTGAAAATACCACCTTCTACTCCACAGGACTGGTTCAGGAATCAAGTACCATAATTCAGGCAGAGTACTGGGCGTAGTACACTCACACATCGCCTAATGAGGGGGATACATGCTGAGCAACGCACCATTAGACAACATCATCGTTGTGTGAGCATCACAGTGTGCATTTAAAATAAGTCGGCTATGATGCCACTAGACAACATCATCTTGGGAACCCACTGAGGTACCTGAGATCCGCTGTTGACTAATGTATCTTATGCAGCGCATGACTATACCTGGTGCACAGGTAGTGTGCAGTGGATAGAAGCAGCCGCAGCCATGGCAGTTATCCTCACTGGAGACAGTAACGTGACGAGATGCTCTTTCTTGCAGGGATGCTCTTTCTCTGTGGTACCAAACCAAACCTGAGGCTGAAGACTGCTAGCTACTTGTGTCTACCTCAGTTGCTCCTATCTTTTGTCTCTAGGGGTCCAACATTCCCCCACTCCTGCTGCCCCTCCCTGAATTTGCCTGGGCACTCAGCTGGGCATCCAGCAGCCTGCCCTTGCTGCCTACAGACTCATGACTCCGTGAGCATTCCACCCAGCTTGCTGGCCTCGCTCAGCTGCCCACTACCTTTTAAACAAAATGAACTTGACCGCCCCCCAGGTTTTATAATGTGTACCCTGCTCACTTTCCTACCTCCTGCCTTATGTTCTCTGACTCTTGGTCTTTTCCCCTCATTTCAGCCTTTACAGTTTATCCCTATGTAAAAAGCAACTTTTCCTGGCTTTTACATTTTAAACCCTTTCTTATGATTCTCCACTTCTTCTAGCTTTTAGAATTAGGTGAAATTGTTTCTGAGCTATGTAGTACACACCTCCATCACACGACACATTTAAAAAATATAGTCTTTCCATGTAATCCAGATTAGCTTAGCACTCACCACGTAGTCTAAGGCAGCTCCAAACACAATTCTCCTGCCTTGGCCTCCTTGGAGCTGTGGTCACGAGAGCCGCCACAGCCAGCTTCACTGTCCTTACAATCTGAGCAGCTAGGCTCTTCTGGAGCAGCTTGCTAGTTTGAGAACAGAGACAACAGCCTAGTCCTCACCTCAAAGCCATCCTCCCTTCCTCTTGACTCAAACCCGTTCTGTTAGGGTAACAAAGAGCCTGCCTGAGTTTCCACTCTGGAGCCTCTCACTCTGTGGGGAGGGGGTTACCCATTTCTGATGGACAGGAACCATGAAGCAGATCTGAGAGAACCCCTCCTCACACGGCATCTCCTGCAGATCTGAGGGAACCCCCTCCTCACACGGCATCTCCTGCAGATCTGAGGGGACCCCTCCTCACACGTCATCTCCTGCAGATCTGAGGGAACCCCCTCCACACACAGCATCTCCTGCAGATCTGAGGGAACCCCCTCCACACACGGCATCTCCTGCAGATCTGAGGGAAACCCCTCCACACATGTCTTCTCCAGGAAACAGAATTCTGCTGGGAAGTTCTTCACTTTCCTGCCATTCCTGCTTTTCCCGTCTGAGGAGGACAGGTGAGGTCGGAGACACCTGTGACTCAATGCTGGGGTCTGTATATGACGCAACTACACATTACAGCCAGTGGGGCAGAGAGCTGGACGGGCTCTGTCCATGCCAGTGCCATGGGGCTGTAGGCCCTGGTTCTCTTATTTTGAGACAAACACTTTTCTGTGTCTGCCCTGAGGATGGGGTTTTACTGCTTGGAGTGAAAACAACCCCACTGCACAGCTTGTTCAGCGGCAGATGCGACTCATGTGCAGCTGGTGGGGAAACTATGCCCCGTGCAGCCATGATCACTTAATCCTGGAACAGTATCTCTAATGAGAAATTCAGGACTAGGAATGGATATGAGGCAACTGAAAGTCTCAAGACACAAATGAGAGACATTGTCACAGTTGCTAGAGAAAGTCTCAAACTCAGGAAAAACAGATGAACAGATTCAATCTATGACTCTGCTCTCACCTAAAGAGAAGACACCCGCCATGAGGAAGGACAGGGACAGCTTTTCGGAGCACAAAATATGGGCCACCATGAGAAATGCATACATCGATAGGGTTTCCTGCCACACAGCTCCTGGGAGACTTTTTTTTGCATATTAACAGGATAACTGAAGATTAAGGGCACCAAGAGAGCCCCAGGAAGGAGGACTGGTGGCTGAAGGAGCTGGAACTTTTGATGCCGGCCCCCCAACTTCCCTATGCCTGACTTCAGACTCTGAGAGGGGAGAGAGGTGGAGGCTGGATTCATCAGCAATGGCCAGTGACTTGATTAGCCATGCCTACGCAATAAAGCGTCCATAAACACCCAGCAGAAGAAGGTCCTGAGAGTGCCAGGTTGGTAAACAGGAACGTGTCCAGGTGAAGGGCAGGTAGCACACCCCAACTTCACCAAGACGGAAGTCCCGCCTTTTCTCTCTCTAGCCCTTCAGTTAGCTGCTCACTTGGATCCTTTCAAATGTGCTGTGTTGGTCAGTGAGACAGCTCCGTGGGTAAAGGCACTCACCACCAGGTCTGAAAATGGGTGTGCCCCCCAGCAGGATGCAAATGATGGAAGGAGAGAGCTAAGTCTTGCAAGTTAATCTTTAACCTCTACAGCTATGGCACATACACACACACATACACACACATACAATAAATAAGTAAAAGGTGATAAAAAAATTTTTGAGAGAGGGTTTCACTGTGTAGCTTTAGCTAGTCTGGAACTCACTATGTAGAACAGGGCTCGAACTTCCAGAGATCCACCTGTCTCTGCCTCCTGAGTGAGTGCTGGGATTGAAGGCACATGCCACCACACCTGGCATATATGTATTTTAAATATGCTTTACAATACATTGGCAATAGCAAGTGAAGTGTTTGGCTGAGTTCTGTGAGTACTCTGACATAATATTTGTACCCTGAGAGGAGGTAGTGGAAACCCAAGATTTATAGCTGCTTGGTCAAGAGGGAACCCGAGGCCTGCAGAGCAACCAGAGGCCTGTGTTTGGCATGGCCTGGTTGGGGTGGAAGGGTCCTGTGGGTCTGAGCCCTTATCTTGCAGGATCTGCTGATCTGCTAATAACTCCAAGTATATAGTGTCAGAACTGAGCTGTTCTGACAATTGGTGTTCACTAGAGAATTGCATGGTGTATTAAGAACCCCCATATACAGCACACACACACACACACACACACACAGAGGCACGCATGCACACATACACAGAGGCATACATGCACACATGCACACACACAGGCATGCACAGACAAAGGCTGGCATTGTTCATCTTCCTCAATTGTTTCTCTGCCTCATTTTTTTTTTAATGGAGATAGGGTCTCTCACTGAACCTGGAGTTCACCAATTAGGCCATACTGACTGGCCAGCAAGCCCCTGGGAAGGTCCAGTCTCTACCTCCTCAGCACTGAAATTACAGGCATGTGCCATGATACTCTGCTTTTTCCATGGGTGTTGGAATTCCAAACCTAAGTGCTGTCTCTCTGGTTCCATGACCATTTAGTTCCGGGCCATCCTCCTCAGGGAACATTGGGCCAACAGATGCAAATGATGTGACCAAGATCACATGCCGAGGACAGGAAGAGGGGACGAGCACACATAGATGCCTGGCTCCCGTTACAGACACAGGAAAAGGCGACACTAGCAAAGGAGGGGGCTCATTCAGCAAGCTCAGGAGACATGTCTGGCCATGTTAGTACACGTTCTCAGCACCTTACTCTAAATAAATTACCATGGCCTGGGCTGACCATGGGAATCACAGCCTCCAGAAGCAGGGACGGGACTTCTAGGGCCCCAGGGTCTAGCTGCCTAGCTCCCAAACTGGCTGCTTGGGAACAGATCCAGCTCTTGGAGGGCACTGCAGGGCTGGAAGGGACAGTTGCTTCCAGTGCTTGATTGAACTTAATGACTGGCCTAATTAAGCTTGCTAATGGCAGGTCTAGAAGGGCCTTGGCTCATGCCTCGCTGCAACCGCATCCGCCCCCCTCACCTTCCTCCACAGGGCCAGGAGCTGGCCGAGGCACAGTTCTTAAGATGACAGGCCCATGGTGGCCAGAGGGCTCTGGCCACGCCTGCTGGCCTTGCTGTTCCAATCGCACATACCGTGCGCATGGAGGACCCATATCAACAGAGTCCTGGGGTACCTGCTGAGCCCTACCCCAGGCAAAGACACTATACCCGGTGCCAAGGTGCCAAAACTAGGTGGGGAAGCCCGGACACTATGAGTGTGACTCTTACAATCAGTCTTGCGTGGGCCCAAGCTCTGGCTGGCTGCTGAGCACTGTGTGGCTCCGAGCAAGCTATTTAACCTTTCTGGTACGGGCTTCCTCACCTGCCAGCAGAGCTAACGACAGAAGCACCTCACAGGGTTGTTCTGAGGGCATAGGATGACGGTGGGGTCCAGCACAGGGCCCACACAAGTCACCAAAGATGAGTGTACATGCTTGTGCCGCTGGTCCACATGTGTGTTCTCATTCCATACAATAGAGGGCAAGACACAAAGGATATTTCCCCAGAAGAGAGTCTATGGAAAAGAAGCTGCATGCTTCCTAATGAATGGAGCTAGTCTTTAAAAACAGTTAACAGTGATAATAATATAATACAATCTTCACCATCATTATCAGAGGATTGATAAAGGGAAAAAAGAAAGAAAAGAAACATCCAAAATCTCCACCAACAGAGGAACCCAGCCCATGGAATTAATACAGGACAGTTAGGAAAACAAAACTAAGGGTGGTGGTATGGCTCAGTTGGCGGAACGTTTGCCTAGCATGCACGAAGCTGGGTTTCTTCACCAGCACCACGTAAACTGGGCATGGCGGCATATTTCTGTATTCCCAGAATTCATTCAAGAGGAGGGAGTGACAGAAGGATCGGATGTTCCAGGTCATCCTCTATGTGGGGAGTTCAAAGCCAGATCAAAAAAAAAAGGAGGTAAAGCTAGAAGCCCTAAATGCAAACACACACACACACACACACACACACACATCTTCAAGATGCAATTATCATTAAGAGAAATACAACAGGCGCTAGAGAGGTGGCTCAGAGGTTAAGAGCATTGGCTGCTCTTCTAGGGATCCTGAGTTCAATTCCCAGCAACCACATGGTAGCTCACAACTGTAATGGGATCTGGTGACCACTTTTGGTCTGCAGGCATATATACAGGCAGAACACTGTATACATAATAAATAAATAAATCTTTAAAAAGAGACAGAAATATAATAAAAAGGCAATGTGCAGAATACAGTATGCTTAAAATATTTCTATGTGGGGTGTATGTGTGTGTATCTATGCAAGCAAGTATACACACATTTTGTAAGACAGTCCTCAATTTCTCACTACCTGTGTTAAAATGCCAAGAATGCCCCAAGCTTACAGAAGCACACAGTTTAGTACAGCTCACTGCAGAATCTCAGACACTCCCATTGCAACCTGGTAGCCAACTCAGAATTGCACTCCCTCCCAGCTGGTGCCCAGCATCTCCAGAGAGCACTACACTCTGTCATAGCCCAGAAGGAGGTTCAAACCCAAGAGTCAAAGTGAAGTTCCACCTCACACATACTGCTCTAGACCACCGGAAAATCAGAAGTCAGTGCACCTCCTGAGTATGTGAGGACAGCAGTCCAGGGAAGCCACTGCTAAGGAGATGGTCAAGAATGGAGGAGATGGCAGCTGTGGGTAAATTTAGTTTGTTTCCGTCTGGCTTGCATTTGAACACTAGGGAAGGAATTTTATTTTAAAACATGAGGCCTGAAGCTGATGTCAGGGAGTTCTCCAGTGGTGGAGAGACTCACATGGACCCCAAACAGCCCTTCCGGCAACAGTAGAACTGGACAGATCAAAAGATCAGGTTTGAACTTCCTAAGAGAGATGACCTCTGCACAATGGACAATCCAGGGAAACAAGGAGTGTTCCACAGGAGACTCGGCATTTTGCCTATAGTTATTCAAGGGCTATTACTGAGGGCTGCTCATTCCACTCCTGATCCATGGGGACGCGCCTCCAGCTCTACAATCCCAGACCCAGCTCCAAGAAATGGCCCCCCGCGGTGGCTGGAGAGCTTCATGTCTGCAACATTAGACACTGCAAAGGGCTGCAGGCCAGTCTTCAAAGGGCACGTAAGAATTCATTCTAGACGCGCAGTTGCATCTTCATTACAAAAAAGCCAAGACTAACCTGGCTGAGAGAAGCTTACAGTGGGAGGGGAGCTGGTAGCAGGCTGGGGAGGTGAGGGCCGCCATCTATCCTTGGGTCCACCAGGCTAGGACAGCTACTGAGACAAGGACCTGTGGACTGAGGGCTTTAGAAAGCTGCACCCACAGGGACTCCAGCTGTCCTCTCCCTGAGCACATGGGCAGGCAACATGTTCAGCCCAGGCAGTCACTCTTCCTGACACTGGGGCATCAGGTGTGTCCCTCTGCTCCGAAGACTTGCTGAGGACTCCTTAGCAGCACACCACTCGGCTCTGCAGAGCTAACGGATGCTGGGTGGGGAAGCGCTGGGCAGCAGTGCCGTTACTTCACACAGAGGCATTGCATCAGTGAACTGGCTTTGTGACACTGGGCAGGGACCCAGGTTGCACCTGACTCTACACCCAACACCCCTGTATCTGTCCCAAGTGGAGGCCTGTGACCCCCCAGATCACAAGAAAGATTGATGTGCAGGTCATACCTCTTCTCTAGCCTATGGTATCCCTATGAGCATCCTAAAGCCTCCAGGAAACTTCCCAGGAGTCACATGGCAGGTGCTTTCTTGGCCTGGGAAAACACTGTACCTCGTGCCTCTCTACTTCCCACTGAGAAAGTCTGGTAAAAACCAGCACTTTGAGATCCCGAACAGGAAAGCACAGACCAGTACTGCTGCCTTTGAGTTATGGCAGTTAGGAGAAATATATTAACCAGTGTTTGTTTGTGTGCACAAGCAGCGTGATGTGTGCACGCATGTGTGCGCGTACACACACAGGCAGACATTAAGTTTGCTGTGCTGCTGTATGCCTGCAATCCCGCCACACAGAAGGCAGAGGCCAGCCTCGTTATATAGTGAGTTCCTGGGCTAAAGAGTGAAATCCTGTCTCAAAATAAAATAAAAGACATGAAGCTAACTTGCAAAGCCTCCACATGTCCTTCTTTGCTTTCTCTCCTCCTTTAGGAATTCTCAGCCTCCTTCAGCCTGGTTATACTTCAGTTTTAAGCCCAGGCTTTTCTACACAAATATGCAACAGGCCACTCCGGAAAACTAGACTGAGGCCCCATCTCCAGGGCTTGCCTTCCCCAACACCAGTCAGAGACCTGGGAAGTATCTCCCTGCTGCAAGGCTGCAGGGCTGAGTGGGGAGGGGCAGCTCAGCCTCTTCCTTCACCTGTACCCTGTTCTGCCATTATCCACCATCACTGTCACTCCTTCCCTGCCAGTTCCCAAACAAATGAACTCTATGGATGGAGTAGGGTGCTGGGGGCAGGGTGGAAAGACCTGCCCTGTCAGCGCACATTCCCCACTTCCGCGAGGATCCTTGTCTTCCACTTGTTATTCCAATGCATACAGTCTGGGTGTTGCTTGTTTATCTTCAGATCCTACTGAATAGAACAGATACCCAGCAATAAAAGATGTAGGTAGAGTAAAATTAATTAGGAGTAATTATGGGCTTGTTTATCCATGTGCTTGCTTTTGCAGAACCAGGCACTGACCCTGGGGTCTCATTATGTTCCCAGCTTCTTTTGGCCTCTTTTGCAAGTTGGAGGCAAGGCCCCACTAAGCTGTCCAGGCTGGCCTTGCAATCTTCCTGGCTCAGCTTCCCAAGTATTTGAAGTTATAGGCCTGAGTTGCCTAGCCTGGGTTGGCCAAAGCTTTTCTAAATTCGTTAAACAAAAACCTATCTACCTCTTCCTCAACTACCTGTTAGTCTAGGAGGCTTTGAACATAAATTTAGTGGAAAAGAGAACTCACATTTTGTGGGTGTTGGTTGAGAAAACTGTAGCAATTTCCACAAGGGACAAACTTTCTAGACTGATGAGACATTCCTTATGCCTGAGGTGTTTAAGGGAGGCGAAAGATTCCACCCTTTGGGAAGCTCCTTAAATTCAAGGAGGAAACAACTCAGCACCTTCAGGAAGTCTCTGAAAGTGATCAGATTTATTCATCCACCCCCAAGCATATACAAGCTGTAAAGATGGCTAGGAGACACTCAGACAAGCAGAGCTATCTGGACAACTTGCTGAGCCACCTACAAGAGGCTCAGTCCAGCCAAGTTGGCTGGAAGAGACCCTCTCCAACCTGTGGACCTGCCTGAAGACCATGCAGTGTGCTCCAGGCTCCCAGCTTTCCTGAGCCATTACCCGTGCTGGTACAAGCTTTGTTGACGTAGTTGTCTTTGAGTAATTCTTGTTCCAGTAAGTCTCCTCACCCTGTCACCTGTAAGAAATCCCAATCCAACTCATTGGTTCACCAAGTTGGATTTGGGTGGTATCCTTACTCTGGTCGGTCTGTCATCAGTCCCCTCGCTTGGGTGAGTAGATGCTTCTTTGTGTCTCCCAGGAATAGTGACGCACAACAGAGTCTTACATAGAACAAACAAATGTAAGGTGTATGCTAAAAAGTTGCGACAGTGTTTGGCTCTAAAGCCATCTTTTCTAAGCTTAGAGTATCTTAAAAGTTGACTGCAGAACCCCTCCCCCGCCCCCCCCACAGACTGTTAAGACAGCTGTCCAAACAGGGAGTTCACGTGAGCATCTCTGAAAGCCATACAGACAGGCCCAGAGCCCTGGTGCCGTGTGAGTGTGTGTGTGTGTGTGTGTGTGTGTGTGTGTGTGTAGTGTGTGTGTATGTGTGTGATTGATTACTAACTAGGTCTTCCCTTCTCTGTCATCTGCCCCCCTGATCTCATTCAACCTTGGACCCTTGTCATCTTACAGGTGACTAACCTGCTGAGAATCAAATAACTGCTCCCTCTGCCATATCAGTTCTGGGTTCTTTTTAGGTAAAGATAACACATAGGAAACCAATTCTCAAGGCATTCAAGTTTATTTTGTTTTTCTTAAAATACAAACAAGCAAAATTGTATTCACTGAGGAAAATCTGAAAGTCAAAAGTTAAAGCCTTTTCCTCCTCTGGACTTAGGCTAGGGCACACGGTCCCTTCTTAATTACTGGTCCTCTGTAAGGAATGGCTAGGCCTCACAGACCAACTATGTACTGTGTACCTGTGTATGTCAAGCACAACAGACCCAGAAGCACAGAAAATGAACAATGATCTTGTAACTACGCTCAAGTTATTAGTTGAGCAGAGGAAGAGGCAGTGACAGCTCCCAAGGAGCTCAGTAGAACAGTAAGGACAAGACCAACCTGGAGAACGAGGAAGGAGCCACAAGTCCACAGGTACACACATTCACAGCGGTCCTTCTAGTGAAGGTGTGTGTGTGCGCACGTGTGCGTTCGTCTGATTACTAACTAGGTCTTCCCTTCTCAGTCATCTGCCCCCCAATCTCACTCAACCTTGTGTGTGTGTATAGTGTGTGTGTATAATGTGTGTGTGTGTGTAGTGTGTGTGTGTGTGCACACGTGCGTGCGTCTGATTACTAACTAGGTCTTCCCTTTTCAGTCATCTGCCCCCCTGATTGCACTCAACCTTAGACCCTTGTCATCTTACAGGTGACTAACCTGCTGGACATTCCTACAACCTTTCTACAGGTTTGAAATTTTTACACAATAAAGATTAATGGCTGGGAGACAGGAGAGTAAGGACAGGTTATATTTTTGGCAATCAAATCATCAATGACAAGTTCTTAACAGAAGAATTTTCCATAAGGAGTGAAAAAAAAATTTTTAAATCACCATGTGATAACACTTAATGAAATGATTTCCTTAAGCAACTCTCGCCAATGGATGCTGCACCTATTAAGAGTCTGATGGGATGGTAGGGTGGAGGGGCATATATGACTAGCTCCATTGACCACGGATTACTTAAAGTGGAGTAAGTGGGTACTGGTGCCCACCCTTTGGCCGTACCTTCCCATATCTGCACTGCCCACACCCGGGCTCCCGAACACCTGGGCCCTCCCAGACCCCTCCACATTGGAACCCCCAAGACCCCCCTGCCCGAGTCCCCAAACACATTTCCAGGTCCCCCCACAGGTCCCTCCTCACACACAGAGCCCTCCCAGGCCCCCCCTACACCCGGGCTCCCCACACCCAGGGCCCCCCACACCCAGGCCCCTTCACTCCCAGCCCTCAACCCAACAGTACACATAGCTTGAAGTACCAGCTAGACCTAGCTATAACTCTTCCTTGGAACAGGACCATGGGGAAATAAAGAAACAATTTAAACACCACAACTCTGAAAGAAATGATCCAAATCCAGAATACAGGATACTCTCAGGCTAAGTGTCTTACATTCTGTTCTCCACCCAGCAAAAAAATAAAGAAAAACAGAAAAAAAGGAAAGAAAAAGGCGCAGGAAAAGTGAGGGGTGAGGCTAACCTGAGAAGCTAAGGGCAACAACTAAGCAAAGTGTGGACCTTGATTTGTCCTTTTTATAGCCCAACTCCACCAAGACATCTTTGCTGCAATGACAATAACTGAATATGATCTGGGTATCAGATAACATTAAGGAATTGTTATTAATTTTGATAGGCATAAAATAGCATGGTGGTTAATAAAGGAAAACAGTCCTTATCAATTAACAAAAATGATCTCCAGCAGGAGAGAAGGAGTCAACAATCGTGTCAGCCTGCTCTCCTTGCCAGGGACTTGTATCCCCACGTACGTCTTCGTCTGACGAACTGTTTACCCGTCCGTACCTATGTCTAAGGCAGTAATTTCCCATCTTTCAAGTCGTGGAGCGACTAAATGAAACATCTGAACAGCAAGCTGGGAGAGATGGAGAAGACTTCTCACAGGCACAGTCAGCCTCGTGGCTTGGCCACGTCTAGGTCTGGTGTAGGCCCAAGGGAAGACGATCATAGCAGGCTTGCATCCCTGGAGCCACGCACAGCATCCAGAAGGGAGCTCCAGCAAGCCTGCGCCTGCGACACCTTCCTAACGAGTGGGCTGTGGTGGGGCTGGGCAGGCTGTAACACGGCTGGGATGAGAGGACACAGCCCGTGTCTCTGGCTGTGCTTGGAGACTGCCAAGCCCTCCAGTCTGGTGAGTCTTTGCCTTTCACACTTCTGTAACCTAATAAGAATTAACTACTGGCCGCTAACAAGAAGGTAGAGACTCCAATATGCAATGACATAGAGGGAGAGGACAGAAGCCCTTTAGCATTCTTGGAACATCTATGCCATTAAAAGAGAGAGAGAGAGAGAAAGGAAGAGGAGGAGGAGGGAAGGGGGTAACCTCGGGACTAACATGCGGGAGTTCCCCCGCCATCTTGATGTCCTTGACACGTGCAGATGGTGTGGAAGTGGCTGGCACCAGAACGGGCCCGCAAGGAGGAATGAACGGCCAATGGAGATTTATGTGAGCAGAGCGAGATGGACAAGGTAAAATTGTCAGGAGGAGTTGTTGGAAAGTAAAATATATTGTGACAATTCCACTCCTGCCGTTCATCAATAAACTGACAGATCATTTAGTGTCAATTAGGGGTGATAGATGGACAAGTCCCCATGATCCTGGGCCAAAATTAATGGCTGGGAGGGAGAGGGTGATTGAAAATGACGGCTGACATTGAGAGCAAAGTCCTGAAAGTCCCCGAGGGGCCATTACTTGCCTCATTCCCTTGCAGATCAATGCAGGGACAAACCCAAAAACAGACACTTTGAGACAAAACTTAGTCAGAAGGCCTTCTCCTCCCTAGGTCTGGGTCCCTGAGCTCAACTCTTATCACCGTGGCCCATGCTGGGGACCCATCAACACTTTCAGTGTCCCCATTCAGACAACTTCAGGCAGCTGACTCCAAGATGGTTGTTTTGGCACAGCTACTACTTTCAGGCCAGAAGGGACAGATAATAATGTCAGGTCCTAAGCTATTCCTCAAGTCAGTCCTATTCTGTACCTTGGAGTGAGCCCGAGTTCTGGGACATGGTACCTCCCAGGGCCAAGGCCCACAGATGCTCTATCCTGTCTTAGGAGTGTTTCACATGCCAAACAAAGGTACCATGGGCTCTCATGTATGTTGGCTCCAAGCTCACTAGTCAGAGGCAAACAGCCCTCTTCTCTCCACAGAAGACAGGTAGCTGTCTGACACTGTCATTTGTCCCCCTTCACTGATGGGACCTACCTGAGTTTGTCACGGCCAGGATCAGTCTGCACCCCATCCCCATATTCTTATGATGAACCCCGAATCTCTAAGGTGATGGTGTTTGCAGGTGGCGATTGGGCAGGGCTGGGATCACAAGGATGGAGCACTCACAATGGGAGAGAGGAACAGAAGTGGACCTACCCAGAAAGAGCCCCTCACCAAGAACTATGTCATGCTGCCGTCTGACCTTAGACATCTTGCCCCCAGAAAGACCAGTGGAACTGTGCACTGTCTGAGCTCCAGGCATCTGGAAATTCCTTAAAGCAGCCAGACTGTGTCAGAAGTGTGGCGCCACGCAGCCATTGTTATCCCCGGAGCTTCGAAAGCAAGCAGACTATTTTCCAGCGTGAATTCTCTGACCAACCGCCTAAGGAGGAGGCTGTCTTCCTCCCGACACCAAACCTTACACCAAAACATTCTCACCGTCTCTGTCAGAATCCAACTAGCTTGACCCACATCTACTCTGCAAGGTGGCCCCTGGCCTTGTCACTGTCTTCTGACGTCACATGGTGAGCATCACCCATGCCATTTGCCTCCCACTTACCTGTGCTCCTTGGATGATTCCCGACTTATTGACTGAGATGCCTGACATCCTCGATTAGAATCTAGCTCTCCCGGGCCAGGAAACACACCCTGCACTGTGGTACTCACTAGAGCAGTCTGGTTCGTGCAAAAACACTAGTAGACACTAAAGCTGCTAGGGAAAAAGTTGTGGAGAGCAGACTCCATGCAGTGCCCTAAGGCAACCAAGACTATCACTATTCACTCTTGGAGAAAAACAGAACTTTCTGAGGGGAAGCTCTCTAGGTCCTCAACAAGGCTGAGCGGTCATGCTCTCGATACTGCCAGCACAGTCCTGTGCCTTCACATGAGACTTGAGAGGAAGTGTACAGTAACACCTGTTCTTGCCCCAAACCTTCAATGTGAATCTAATCATGACAAACTGGAGAAACTAAAGACAGTTTTCTGTGAGACGACTAGCCTGGATGCCTAGGACAGTCCACAGATTCCACAGTAATGGGAGCTGTTATGGGTTAAGAAAGGAGAAGAAGCTGGGCCTGGTGGCATATACCTGGAATTGCAGTACTTGAGAGGCTGAGGCAAGAGGACGGGTACGGGTTTGAGGCTAGGTTACAAAGACCCTGTCTCCCCTCCAAAAAAGGGAGAGAGACAGAGACAGGAGGGGAGAGAGGAGGGATAGAACTAGTTAGTATAATGTGTGGATTCTGATTGGATTCCAGAGCTGAGAAGACATCGAAGGATAAATAGGGCCATTTAAATGTAAATGATGTATCCGATACCATTAAGAAACTATGCAGTGACCCAGTGATCAAGATTCTGTGACTAAGCTAGAAGATGTGAGCTTTAGTATAAAGGGATAAATGTTACAACATTTACAACTTACTTTGGAATGGTTCAGGAATAATACAGAGGACGAAGGACATGGAGGGAGCAGGCAATGGGAAGAAGGGATGCAAAGAAACATGTCCTGCTGTTGGTCTTTACTCTGTTCTAGTGCTGGGGACAGAACCTAGAGCCTTTGCATGCCGGGCAAATTCTCTTTCACTGAGCTATATCCCTGGGCCAAGAAAATCTCTAAATGTGTTATTTTGAAGACAACTACTCAAAGAAATTCTAATTACAGGTAATGTCTACTCTAAGACACTGAAATTTTTGTATGTGTCTGTGGTTTTTTGGTTGTTTGTTTTTGTTTTTCTTTTATGAGACAGAGTCTCTCTGTAGCTTTGGTGCCTGTCCTGGAACTCGCTCCGTAGACCAGGCTGGCCTCAAACTCACAGAGATCTGCCTGCCTCTGCCTCCCAAGTGCTGGGATTAAAGGCATGGGCCTCCATCACTTGCTCCATCACCAGGCTTTATATGTGTCTTAAATAACCTTGGCAAGTGGCCACCCCACTGGTGCAGTGAATAAAGTTCTGGTCTACCTTAGGTCTAAGACTTAATGCAAGGAATTAAAAACAAAACTTGATTTGTAATCGCATCTTTAGCAGGGAGCTCTGAACAGACAGAGCACTTCCCCTGACAACTTACAGCCATCCCACTCCACTGACTCCATCTGTAAAATGGGACTAAAGACGAGGGCTAGGAAAATGTCCAACAGTTTTCTTCGTGTCAGACCAGCCTAGATTAACTGGCTTACACAATGAATCAAACTCCGAGAATCCAGAAAACCCAGCTGCAGCCAAACTTGTTCAGCCTGGAAGCTGCCCACCCCAGAACTAAAGAAAACCAGAGGTTCACAGCAGGAGCTGCATGCAGGTGGCAGCCAGCACTGCCCAAGAGACACCCTCCTATTCTGTTTGTTTGTTTGGTGCTTTGTTTTTTTTTCTTTTGGTTTTTCGAGACAGGGTTTCTCTGTAGCTTTGGAGCCTG
>LOJH01007190.1:20403-31347 GCA_001685095.1 Ellobius talpinus
CTGGCTATATTCTGTTAAGCCATTGGCTGAAAGCAGCTTCTTTATTCATTAACCTTTATTCATTTTATTATTGGTTAATAAAAGCAACACATATACAGAAGGACTTCCCACACCACAAGCTAGCCTCAAAGTCACAGAGATTCGCCTGAGTGCTGGGATTAAAGGTGTGCGCCACCACATCGAGTCTGTTTCTGTTATTTGTTTTTTTAACATGGTGATCCGTTTTCTTTCCAGTTTAGCAGTCCCAGCCCAGCGGACAAGTGTCCCAGTTACATACAGGGTGTTTCTGTGGTAGGAGGCAGGGCCTGCTGGAAATGACTGAGAAGGATCCAAGCCGTGGAATAAAATACCCACACCTCACTGAGCACTTGGAAAATGTAAGGGACACTTGGGAAAAACAAACAAACAAACACAAATTCAGCTTTCTACATTAGAGGCCAGCCCCTGCAAGCTGATCCCACTTAGAGGCATCTTAAATACAGAAGCAGAAAACATCTACCTTCTGTCCCTGGAGGGGGAGGGAGAAGGGAAGACCCAACAATGTACTAAGGGACTACACCCTTGCTGCTCAGTCCACCTACGGGCTGGAAGAAGCAGCCATGTATTCCATGCCCTGCTTTCCCTTAGACACAGCTGGTTGAATCCCAGTGTACTGGACCCAGGCAGAAGTAAGTAGATCCAGGTCCGATGACGCATGCCCCTAATCCTAGCACTCAAGAGGCTGAAGCAGGAGGATTCCAAGTTTGAGGCTAGCCTGAATGACACAGTGAGACAAACAACCGCAAAGAATCAAATGGATTTTCCGCCCCGGAATCCAGGCTTGAGCTGCAGAGGTAAGGGGGCCTTCTTCAGACAGCACAGACCAGGCAGGGTATCTCTAAGTAGGCAGAGGGACCCAAGTGACACGCAGAATCAAAGGACCTTGCCTTGTCTCGTGCCATGCATAAGACAAAAGTCTGAACTGAACTGACCCACACTGAGCCCCCTTGAGATGTTTTAAACTGATTTCTGGCCAGGCAAGGCAGGGCATGTTTATAATGTCAGCATTTGGGAGGCTGAGTCATGAATTCAAGGCCAGCCTGGGCTACACAGAGACACTATCTCAAAAAGGGGGTGGGGTAGGCTGGAAAAATGGTCCAATGACTAAGAATGCTTGCTATTCTAATCATAAGGACCAGAATTCAAGTCCCAGCACCCAAATAACAATCAGGGCATCTCGAGCACACATCTAACCCCATCTCTGCAGACAGTGGAGATGCAAGGATCACTGAGGCTGGCTGGCTTTCAGCCCAGCCAGAAAAACTCCAGCTTCAGATTCAGGGGAAGTCCCTGCCTCAAAAGAAATAGGTAGAGAGTGATGGAGGAGGACACCTGGTGCCCTGTTCGGGCCTTCACGCATGTGCACAGGTTCACACCCACACATGCTCACACACGCATGAACATAAATCTCTTAAAAATCGAGAAACGCCTACCTACCGGAGGATGGCCCAGTTTTCCCTGAGATGATGCAGTGTGGACATTAATTAGTTGCCATGTTTTGTTTGGCCTCACAATTTCTTTTGTTTGTTTTCAATTTATGATACCATCTAAGAATTGGAAGATTTCCACACTACAAGTCAGTTTCCAGCTGTCTTGACAAACTGGAATATCTGGTAATACTCAGGCTGAGCAGGAGCATCCCCAGGGGCAGGGGATACACGTGGCCGTTCCCTCACCTGTCCTCACCTCTGGCTCCTTCCTGCTAAGGTTCCTTTTGTTGCTACTGTACTGTGGCACTGTTTTTTATCCCTTGTACAGAATTCTCTGTTCTGCTGCTGCTTACCAGAAATGGGGAAAGGAGGGCTATGCAGTTTCTGAGAAAAACAGGCAGTGTGATCTTTTCTGGCATGCCCAATGGGCAGAATGAACACACTTTGACATAGCCATTAATTAGTTTAGTGGTTCTCAACCTGTGGGTTGCAACCACTTTGGGGGTCTAATGATCCTTTCATGGGGGTCCCATACCAGGTAACCTGCATATCGGATATTTACATTAGGATTCATAATAGTAGAAAAATGACAGTTATTTTACGGTTGGGGGGTCACCACAACATAAAGAAATGTATTAAAGGGTCGCAGCATCAGGAAGGTTGAGAAGCACTGCTGTAGCTGAACCTAGGGCTAGTCTAACTGCACTCCCTGAGGCTGGTGCAGCCGACACCTGGGCGTGCGATCTCCAACCATTTCTCTGCTTCAGGTATCAGGAAGGACAGGATGAACTCAAACAGAACCTGTGATGGTAAAGTACGGGGAGCACCCAGTCTGTTGGGGAGCTTTTCTGTAAGATGCCAAGGGTCCAGGACAGGACAGGAGGAGACTGACTCTGGTGTACTGGCTTTTCTCTACTCTGGATGTGGTCTTCTCTACTCTGGATGTGGTCACAGTGACGGGACGGGCAGAGACTGACCTTGGGAAAGGAAGATGATACAGACGTCTTCTGAAATGTGACTTTTGAATAATCCCTTCAAATGGAGAGGGAGTGGCCTGCTGACAGGACGGCTAAGTGTGTAGAACAGTGCCAGGCTTGTCTTCTACTGTCACTGTCACCACCATGACTACTGTCACACAGGAAAGACCAGACCATAATCAAACACACAATCATTTGAGGGAAAATTAAAGCCAGACTCCTTTCAGGCAGGCCAGATCTCCTCAGTCACTGCAACTAAGGTGAGAGGCTTCACCTCTAACCAGGCCCCAGGAAGCCATGGCCACTGTGGGTGAGCAGAGCTTCCCCTGCTACATGTGACAGCCACCAGGTTCTTCTCACTTTACCAGTCACAAAATGGCACCCTTGACTGAGAAACAAGCCTGCCACATAGCAGCCACACCCAGCTGCTTGACATCTAGCTCTAAAATCAAAGTTTTTCTTCACAAATGGCAGAAACCTCCCAGAGCTGACATAATATACACCACAGTGGAGGCTGCTCCTCCTCTTCCTCAAACTCTGGAGCATCTAGGAGAGGGGGCACGCGAGGAGACCTCTGGACAGATAGGTAGGCAACAGGACTCCCGCCCACTAGGGTCTTGGTTAAGCTCAGGGGGCGCTGGGGTGGTCAGGAGGCACACACGTGCCTTCCCAATGCTCGTAAGAATCAGCCGACAAGAGACATACTGGGTGCTTCTCTTCAATGGCTCAGCTGGCAGCATGGAGGATGGCAGAAACTTAACAGAAAAGGGGTATGCTTTAGTTGGTAGTTTGAGGGTGCGGGCCATTGTGTCAGGGAAGACCCAGTGGACAGTGAGTGGAGCAGCTCACACATCTGCACATCTTGCTGTCTCCTCCTCCACCCACGACATGCTAGCATCCTGTCAGTTAACCTTTCCCAAATACCCTCCTAGGCACACCAGGAGCTGGATTTCCATGGTTGTTCTGAACCAGCTGTGTTGACAGACAGGCTGGTACCGCAGGAGGTGAGGAGGGACAGGCAGGACTCAGCAGTCTGCAGAACCGGAACCTGCACATTCAGAGGGAGAGGTCCATCTCCTGGTGGGGAATGTTTACACTCTGGGTTGATTATTGAGACCAAGAACTGGAAATGGTCTCCAGGCCTGGGAGTCCTGTCAAGGTCACGTAAACATCCTGGCTGGATGAGACAGACTTCATTACCCGCCATTCCAAATTACAAGGAGTTTTCTGCAGGGTTCAACTTCATTCCCTGGGCACGAGCCTGGTGCAGAGACAGAAAACTACGCCATCCTTGTCTTCAGATGTTCCTAGTTCAATGAGGCCAACAGGAGGCAAACTGCAGGTCTGTGTGAAATCTCTGTGAACACACATCAGGTTGAAACTAAACCCAGGAAGCCACAATGGTGGCAGTGGCAGACATTTCAGGGAGCCTCAGTGTTCCAGGGAGGCAGAGCTGAGGCTGAGGTGAGACCTCCCCTTAGGCACAGAAGAGCTCCAGGCAGCTTTGCACTTTCTTGTCACCCTGGTGGCTGGCTCATGAAGCCACTTTGTCCTGGGGCATCTTAAAGAGTGCTCTGATAAGCATGTTCCCAGGACACAGCACACAGCAGAAGGGCAAAGAGAATGGTGCCAACCCAGGACACGCAGAGGAAGGCCAAGTCAGGGAAGCATTATGGAGAAAGTGAGTCTTGCCCTGGATTGAGAAATACATGAGAAGGGCTTCAGTGCAGCTCACGAGAAGAGCACTTGCCTAACTGAATCTGATTTCCAGCACTGGAAAAGGGAGGCAGGCAGACAGGCAGACAGATAGACATACAACCCAAGGGTGTGTGTATGTGACAGCAGGGATGGTAACATGACAGTGATACCAGGGACAGCACACACTTAAAGAGCAAATGCTGTAGCTCCATCAATGTCATGGTCAGGGATCCTGGGAATATCCTGGGGATACGCATCCTGAGCATTGACAATGCAAGCCAAATGACGCCAGGTGCACCCTACTGGCACTGCCACTTCTTAAACTAAGTGCAGATGGTCTACTTGACATGGAAGTAGATGACTGGCTTCAGAAAGTCAACTGGTTCCTTCTACATGGACTGTCTATCCCCTGATTGCCTTGATGCCCTTCCTGGAAGCTCTGGTGACATCTAGGCACCCAAGAATCTCCATCTCTAAGAGTCCCAAGACCTTCCCGGGATAAGCTGAAGCACAGGACAACCTGAGACTAAGCCACTCCTACTGCTCCTTCTGGGACCCACATGCCTTTCTTTCCTGAAGGTCACAGCTCAGAGGCCGGAGTCCTGCAGTCCTGAAGGCCCTGCCGAGCTCGGTGCTCTGAGCCCCAGCTGCAGTCATACCTCTCCCACGGGGGCCACAGATCCCTCTCCATCCTGCCCTTCAGGTCTGGATAGGACCAGAAGAGACATGAATGTGTGATTCATTTTTTTTTCTTAGCTCGTACATGCCTGAGTTCTCTCCATAATGACCCATTCATTTAAAGGTGAAAGAGTTTGCCGGGGTCCCTCCTTGGAAGGAGACCCCCCAGGCTTCAGGCAGGCTAAGAAGACAGTTGCCACCCTGCTTCCCAGGAGTCCATCAAGTGCAGAACTTGCCTGGGAGCACCTGGGAGCATCTGGGAGCACCTGGGGCACCTTGGAGGCTAGCACGCTCTGTTCCTACAGGTGCTCTGGACAAGACAGTGATGTTATTCCTGTGCTGGGGAGGAAAGAATGTACAGCCCCAATGATCTTCAGCACCAGAAGAGAGGACTGACCCTCAAATTCCAAAGTCCGGGCTTATCCTTCAAATGACTCTGCTTCTGAGATCCAGAGGTAAGACCCCAAGACATGGGTCAGAAAAGCCATTTCCAACTTTGGTTGACTTTCTGCCAGATGACATCTCTCTCTCTCTCTCTCTCTCTCTCTCTCTCTCTNACACACACACACACACACACACACACACACATACTTTTTTGTAAAGAGGAGTCTTGGATTATGTAACCCCACGAAGGGCAGAAATGAGGCCTGGTGACAGCAGCCCTCAGGCAGCATCTCTCTGTTCTCTCTGGAAAACCAAGCCACATCTCGAGTGTGGGAACTAATCATAGCCTGCTGGGGCTGCCGCTGCCGGGCGGAGGGGGCAGGACCCCGCATAGTTCTGCATAGAGAAGCAAAAATGTACTGTCTCCAAAAATAAACCCAGGGCAGGAATGACTGCGAGTAGAGGGTTGACAGCACATGACCACGGCTGCAGTCCTGAAATACCAGCATGCTACAGAAAGAAGCCCAGGAGAGGCAGAGCGCGGGAAACTCAGGAAGCAGCCTCTTTATATGGTCTCATCCGAATGGGCCAGGATTCAACGAACTGGAATTACCATGTCAGAGGGAGCCTCTCAGGCCAGGCTCATTTCTGATCTTTATATGGTTCCCCAGATTCCTAAGATGCCGACACACAAAGATGCCGCAGTGCCAAAAAAGGAGCCTTTCGGGTTTGGAGCCTAAGCACGTGCTCCCAGGAGCTCTGGAGAAAGCCCACTCCCAACTTCCCCCCAAAATGAGTCAGGATCATCAGGGTTCTCAATTCCGAGGGTGATCTGTTTCAAAATGCCAGAGCAAGCACACAGAAATGCCCAGTGTGCAAACGCACAGAAATGCCCTGTGCAAGCACACAGGAATGCCCAGTGCAGAGACACGTAGTTAAGTGAGGGTCTAGTGCAAAGCTCACACCAGCCTTCTTCAGTTTGAACTTTGGTCACTGACTGAAAACGAACTTCCTTCCTTGCTCCAGCAACACAGGTGCTTACACTTGGCAGGAGTCAGTATCCATTCTGTCATTCAGTACTCCTACGCCAGTACATCGCCAGGACTTCCTGTCTCCTGCCTAAACCCTGAGTCTCACGCTAAGACATCATAGAGCGGAGTTTTCCCACAGTGGATTTAAGGTCAAGGAGGGCCATGGATCATCTGAGCTTAAAACTGAACCCTTGTGAGAGTAAACACAACTCTCTCTGTGAAAGAACAAACTGAAATGGACCTAGAACACAATTATTTTACAAACAAGAAAGAAATAAATCAGGGTGTTAATGGCCACCAAAGCCATGGGTGGAAGAATTGGTTTTCAGGTTCCAAAAAGAAAAATTGCCTTATAGGTTAAGTACTAGCTGCAAGGAAGCAAGTGCTTCTTAAGGAAGGCTGTGTCTGTCGCCATCCCAGCTCAGCCAGCACACTTCACAGCGGTAACAATGGGACGTGGCGTGCCATCTCTTGAAGGGCACAGCACCACCCCGGAAAGATCCCTGCCAAGAATGTTCCTCTGGAATCTAATCAAGCCTTCCGATCTCATTTCCAGTAAGCTGGAAATCAGGTAAGACCAGCCTGGTCTACAAAGCAAGGTTCTGAAACAGCCAAGCTTCTGTTACACAGAGAAACCCTGTCTTGAAAAACAAAACAAAAACAGAAGAACAAGCAATAATTTTAGAGACAGAAAATGAGGGTGTCATGAATGACAGATGATGCTGGGGTGGCAACATCGAGAGAGTGACACCTAGTTTTTTAGGAATATGTCACTTTAGATAAATGGTGAAAAGCTGTAACCCAACAAAGACTATACCCAAAGCATAACTGTTATATCTTAAAATATTTTCCAAATTATAAGCAAACAGGGTAAGTGTTAGCTACAGTTGGGTCTCGTGAGGAGTACGGGCTGTACCTTGTACCATGGTCCCCCTACTTTTCCAGATGTTTCTGTTTGTAATGAAGAGATGACCCAGCCAAGGAGGAAGCCACAGTATAAAGTTCAGGCTAACAAAGAGCAGAAGAACAGGGCTGGTGTGGAGGCGAGCACATTGTGCAAACTGTCCACGGATGTGCCAGCTCAATAAAAAAATAAAAAATAAAAAGACGAGTGTAACAGCAACGCAGACATTCTCCACTTAATGGCCAGGAATTCCTAATGCCACAGCCAGAAAATAACTTTCCACCAGACACATCAGGTCTTGTGATCCCTGACATGAGCGGAAGCGATGGGGAAAGGCGCCTTCATTGCTTATTTGGTCTTGTTGGCTGGAGACTGACCTGGAGCTTCAAGCACACTAGACAAAAGTTCTACCACTGACCTACAATGCCTGCGCCCCCACTGTGACTTTAGATAAAAGCACCTTTCTGTCCCTAGAGAGAGTCATCAAACTTTATGGTGGAATATGCTCTCTTGTGAATATATGCACTATGAAATTAGGGTAAAAAACAGGTGGTACAAAGAATACCATGTAACACAGCTACTAACCAACTGCACGATCCTGGGTGTTTCCTCGAATTAGAAGAATCCCTTCTGTTGTACAATCCCGTGTCTCTGTGGGGCTATGAGCTATAGTATTTCGAATTCTTGGAGCAGGTACTTTGACCAAAAAAAAAAAATGAAATGGAACATTTATCGCCATATGAGTGGATATGAAGGAGATGGATCAAGAGCAGAGAAGACAAGGCTACAGGAAACAAATAAGAGACATAAGCAACAAGACTTGATCAGAGTCGGGCAGTGGTGGCACACGACTTTAATCCCAGCACTCAGGAGATAGAGGCAGGTGGATCTCTGTGAGTTCAAGGCCAGCCTGGTCTACAGAGTGAATTCTAGACAGCCAAGGCTACACAGAGAAACCCTGCCTTGAAAATACAAAATACAAACAAAAGGCCTTCAGAAGGGTTGTGACATAGCATGTCCCTTGTACCACTCACTGGTCACACACCAACCAACAGTCCATTTGGTTCCTAATCCTTGAAAGATGAATTCAAGCCTGCAGCTCCAGGCTCTTTTGCTCCCCTGGGATATCCCTGGGTTACAGGCCCCACAGCAGCTCATTCTAAACACACATGGCATATCCAGGCCTCCACGTACCTGGCCTGTGCCTGGAAGGGGCCTGGTCCTGCCGCCCCCTCATCAACTGCTTCACTTCTAAGCAGTGATTAATTGTTGGACCAAAATGACCTGTTCTGAGCAGGCTCCAAAGCTACAGAGGGGAACCCTGTCTCAACAAACCAAAAAAAGGCTTGATGACTGAAAGTACCACTCTGGGCATGGCAAAAGAACATTCTGATTAAGGGTCAGTAAGAATGATGGCCAGGATGCAAGGGAAGGCTGCTTTTGCTGTGTCTCAACTCACCGAAGGCCCTCCGATAATACCAAGTTCGCAGATGAGAAAGTAAAGCTGAAGCTAACTTACCTAAAAGCATGTCATTTGTAAGAGGTAGAACAAGGACTGAAAGCCAGGTCAATAGGCATCAGAACTTGCCCTGAACCAGCTGAGACTCCCTGACGGCTACGTGCACAGCTTGGACGTGGTGTTGAACGTAACGGTCACTTAAGGATAGACTCAAGAAGCCTCCAAACAACTTGATCAATGCATCTGTCCTGACATTAAGGAGAAGACCTGAGAATCCAAAATAAAACCTCATTTTCTACACCAAGAGTGAGAGGTACGCAATAATGATGTAAACAACCTATAATACAGAACAAGCGAGCAGTTTGGGCTAACCTCTACTCTGCTTACACTTGGCTTACACTGAGGGGAGGGCTAAGGGCAGAGGCAGGATTAGAAAGCGAGGCCCAAAATAACCCACGATAACTTGGACACCAAGCCAAACAGTGTCAGCTCATGTGATGTAAAAGTGTGCATTTCAAAGGCAGGTGCGAACTACTGTGAGCCCAGGACAGCCTCCTTACCCTGCATGGACCAGCTTTGAAGAATGAGGGAACGAACAGAGGGGAGAGAAGTGAGCTCACCAGAAAGAAGTAATGGGGAAGCTGTAGTTTGAAAAGATGCAGAGGCAGGAGGAAGGGAAGGGTCTGGGTTCAAAGGTTAGAACTGCCTTTTGATAGCTCTCTGACTTGGGCTGGTCACATCTTCACTGAGCCTGCTTTCTTGTGTAAGATGAGGAAGGTCACAAGTCCCTTGCAGGTCTACCATAAAAACCTTGGTAAGTCACTGCCACCTCATGTCGTGAGCGTATACTGTCAAGAACAGCGACCATGATCAAATGCAGGCTTTGGAGGAAATATCTTCATGACGAGGGCAAAGACAGTGTAAAGGTTTTGGTAACATCATATGGGCAATCACTGCAGGGCCTGCCCTGGGCATGCTTAGTTCCAGAATCTAATAATTATCCTACCTCACTTCATAAGAGAGAAACCAATATGAGAAACCCAAGCTCTTCTCTCACTGGACCGTCACTGTGATGCTCAGGAAGCCATGTTGTCTGGCAAGTGGTCTGGTGGCATTACACCTGAAAGTCATCAGACTGTCCACTCTGAGTCACTCCTGGGACATGGCTGCCAAGAGTTGCAGAAGACACTAAAAGGAACACTTTTCAGCCCTGAAAATCATGCTTAAAATTCACCCTGGATCTGCCCATCTTGGACAGTATCTCTGAATTATATTCCCTTGGGTCACACTAAAACCAGCTCTCTCCACTCCTCTTCTTGGGTCCACATACCTAATGAAGGCGCTAACGAAGACATGCCCGGTTCCCCACACACTTGGCCACTTGGCCAACATAAACATTCTCCTCAGCTTTCATCATAAATCAAAACCTATACATTTTTGCCATTCTCTTTACTCTTTCCCATTTGTTCAAATTAATCCAGCATGTAGCAAGACGCACGCAGCATGGAGGGGTGTGAATTCCTGGCCTCTAAAAAGCTACCCCTTCTGGCACCTGTGACTCTGTGGCTCTGTATAATCAGTTGAGACTTGCCACCCCAACCAAATCCAGAGAAGAATAACTTGGAGCAAGCTGAGGGCAGAAGCATGCCGGGAGAAACCTGAGCTCTTGTGTGGTTCCTCAGGGGCGACCACGGAAAAGAAGTGGGGGTGGTTGGAAGAAGCCAGCGATCCCGGGGCTACCTGCCCACTGTGTGAGTCCCAGAGCAAACTGCCAAGCTCCAATCCTCCCCCATCC
This sequence comes from Ellobius talpinus, assembly GCA_001685095.1. NCBI lineage: Eukaryota > Metazoa > Chordata > Mammalia > Rodentia > Cricetidae > Ellobius > Ellobius talpinus. The sequence goes on from LOJH01007190.1 coordinate 30,799, forward strand.
CCCACTCTGTGCCCCAGTGGTGACTCAGGGACATCAGGTTCTACACTGCAGTCCTTTATCTTGTTTCAGCCCTAAGAATTCAGTAGGAACTGCCAGTGCACAGCAAAGGCTCAGCTAACGCTTCAGTCTGGCCACTCCCCATCATTTCAGAAGTGGCCCCTGTGATCCTCCCAAGACTTTAGATTCCTTTAGGAGGGTCCCCCAACTCCTGAATCCCCAAATTTCATGGTCCCTCAATATTTCAAACAGCAAGATTTTGTATGGGTTTTTAGGGCATGGTTAAAAGTACTAGATTATTTTGGCTGTTGTTTTATTTTTTGAGATAGGGTTTCTCTGTGTGGCCCTGGTTGTCTTTTGTAGACCAGGCTGGCCTCAAACTCACAGAGATTCTCCTGCCTCTACATCCTGAGCGCTGGAATTAAGAGTGTGGCCACCACCCCGAGATAGGATTGATTTTTTAACCTTGCTAAAAATTGTCCTTAAAAAACCCATCATTTGATATCAACATGTAGAAGAATGAAAATAGACCCATATCTATCACCATGCACA